>JAKGUB010000332.1:12180000-12430000 GCA_026261675.1 Hippocampus mohnikei | reverse complement strand
GTCTGGCGGGCAGACCAGAGCGAGTCGTAAATTGGGCGTTCATAAATCCGACGCTGCCAACAGGCTGGCGATGTCATGATCTGTGTGTGTGTGTGTGTGTGTGTGTGTGTGTGTGTGTGTGTGTGTGTGTATAACAGCGGCCAGAATCTGCCAACAGGGGCCCAGTGCCCAGAAATCAATAACGTCTGCCAGGCAAACGGAAAGGGAGAAACGGAGCTGGGATGTATTTGGACAGCATCCAACAACGGTGAAAGGCCTCAGCCGCCCTTCCACCGTGCCAAGTATCCCACCACCCTTTTTTACTCCACCTTCACAAGGTTACCTAAAAGTTTTGGGACATTTCCGTTAACGGGAAGTGAAACTAGAATACAGTTTGGCGCCGAATCTAATCGTACGATAAGAAGCGCAAGGAGCCAGTTGGGGAGACGAGGCAAGTTTTACACTCGTCATTCATTTGTGTCCTGGTGCTGCTGACAATGTCGGTTACACGCAGGTAAAGATCTGTGTGAACTAGGACAAGACCAGGACGAGTCCTGGTTATACAGGTTTAGGGCAACATCCATCCATTTTCTGGGGTATAATTGGGGATATTGTGGGACAAAAAGGGGCACAACAGCTGTGTCAGAATTTACAAAGAGCCTCCAGTTCTTGTGTACGTTCTTTGCCAGGCTGTACACGGCGACCTCACAAGACGGTACTGTGCGTTCTTGATTGTGAGAAAGGGCCAATTCGGGACATCGTGACTATAGAATGCACAGGTGTCAAAGTCAAGGCCGGGGCCAGATCTGGCCCACCACATCATTTTATGTGGGTCGCGAAAGCAATTCAAGCATGTCAACTTCCATGACGCTTGCTGAAGTCTGAACCAAATTTCAAATTGTCATATGCAAACCATGATAACATCGAGGTATTGCAAGCATTTCCTCGTGGCCAAAGCCCATATTTAATTCACGTAAACAAAGTTGAACCCTTTCAGGAACAGCGGTCACGACAGTGGACAGCTTATGTCCTCAGGTTGCAGGGTGCATGAAAGGGTCTTGTGTTTGATTGTTTTTGTTATTGTAAAGTGTCCTTGGGTGTCTTGAAAGGCGCTTATAAATCAAATGTATTATTATTATTATTATTATTAATAAACAAGTCATTATTCTCAACTTCTGATTTCAAAACTAGCTAACCATCAATTTGCTGTGCGCTCTGTCTGTCGTATATGGAGGTGATGAAACATTTCTACGGTTTCACAAAATTCACAGTCATAACGACCCACCAAGTAACTTACAATGTGGCCCGCGACAAAAATGAGTTTGACAGCCCCGCTATCGCGGATCAGGATGGGTCAAAACAGGGGATATTCCGTAGAATTATGGGACAAAAACAGGATCCAAAGGACGATCATGAGCCGTAAGGGAGATTATGAGAGACAATTTGAGAAATAAATGGTCAAAATAGGGGGCGTGGTGGGACATTATAGGACAGAATGGGATGCAATGGATCATGACTGGACAAAATTGGACGCTGTGGATCAATAGAGGACGTTATAGGGCATAAAAGGACACAAGAGGGGACATTATGGCATACAATGAAATAGCGGAATACAATTGAAGGTCAGGAGGCACGGCGAGACAAATCTATGAGATGGGATTTTATAGCACACGAGAGGGAAATGAGACATTAGGGTACACAAATGGGGCACAAAGATGTGGTGGGTCTTGAGACGTGTTCAATCTTGAGGCACCCGCTTTTTTTTTTTCTTTGGAAGGTTTCCTTCCCCACTTGATGCGCCAGCTCACCACTACCACTTCCAATGTTAACATTCTGCGCTTATCATCAGTGCAACTCCACACCCTTGTAGATGAATAATCCAGGTGTCAGCGCATGCTAAAGGTTACGCCTGCAGACAATGTGCGCGCTGTCAGGTCACGGTAGCGATGTGATCTGCTAAACATGGATGAACACCACTTTTTTTTTTTTTAAATGACAGGAAGTGCATCAGTTGAAGCAGTCGTGTGGAGTTGCTGGTGGCCGAAAAAGCCGAGGAAACAAACTGACACCCAAGCAGAAAGAAGGCGTATGCTAACTTGCTAATAGAAAACTCCAATGCTAAAATAACAATCTATATATTCATTTCGCTTTGTCTTCCGACACGGCGGTCAAGATAGTCCAACGCTACAATTCAAGCGCAACCAAAGTAACACGAGTTACGTCAATCAAAGCCGATATTTGGTCGAACAAGCGATGACCTCGGCGTTTGCCAGCTGACCGCAACATTTTCCAAAAGGGGCGATACGAATGACGAAGACTTACCGGGTTGCCGTTCGCAGTCTGTCCGAGTGCGTCTTCACCGAGTCAAGTTACCTGCAGCTCAACCGCCTGAACTTTGCTCAAGGCACCGGATGGATGTCAGTTATTAACCGGCAGCTGCAGGTTTGATATCTTGACTCAGACAGAGTTTGATTGTTTTGAGGCCATTTCGTTCCGCGCCGCTTACGTTCGGGGGAATAACATTTGCGGCGGTCTGCTCGTGTGATCGATATGCCATTCATCTGTTTCAAAATAAAACAACCTCAAAAACTGATTAATGCAGCACTTGACCTCTATCAAAGTCTCAATGACTGGAGTTATTTTCGCCATTAAAATCACTGAATAATTATTGAGAAAATCACTAAATACAATTTTTTTCTTGGTTTGCTTGAACGGTGGGGGTCGGTTTCTTTGGTTGTAGACGACAGGTGCTTGCCTTAATAGAGTTGGTTGGTTCACTCCCGATAGTTGGATGGTTGGTTTACTACAGATGGTTCATTTACTACAGTTGTCGGCTTTGGTTTGATTGTTTTGACCGAAACTGATGTCCGCTTAGTCTTTAAAGTTGGGAATAAGCTTTGCTTTTGTCCTTTCTCTTGCTTTGAAGAACATCCACAGGAAGTTACGTCGACACGCACCATCAACAACTTGCTCTCATCGTGTTGTCACTCTGCTAAAGATGTCCACTCAATGTGATTTAGAAACCCCACATACCACCCCACCAAAAGTGAGTGATGGATCGAACCATCTGTAGAGCGGAATGGCGCACAATTGTGGGGCGTAAAAATAGAGCCGGGGAGCCTGCAGCAGCACACAACTGGGACTTAATGAGGGATGCAATCATCAATTATTCAAAACTCTTAATCATGGTGCCGCACGCATGCACACACACACACACACACACACTGACTTGCCACATGCCTCTCAAGGCATCGCCGCCGGCAGACATATTCTAAATAGATGAAGAGCAATCGGAACCCCCCCCAAAAACTCCTGTTGCTCTACTTTGCGTTTGCAATTATTTCCAACAATCATCCATCACAACGCCTTGCGTATTTGCAAAGTCACACAATAAAAATAGTCGGAATCCGATTTCATACCACCCAGCGTGATTGCTTTCCAACAAGGGAGCACCACTTGAAGGTATTTTGAAAGACGGTGTCCCCCCCCCCCCACTCACCATGTTGTGTGTTTTTGACCTCAATTTGGATGGAGTCTAAAAATCGACAGACACCTGGCTTTCCCGCGGAGCAACACGATCCCACAAGGCGCGGTGGAAACTGACGCAATGATCGCCAGAAATCATTGGTCTGGTTTGTTCAAAATCAATAGCAGCCTTCTACAATCAAAGAATAAGAAAAAAGAATCATAGGAATGCGCCAACTGCAACATGCCCCCCCCCCCCGCCTCCCTCCACTCCCTGCTGGTCTTAATTACCTTGGACTAGACTACAAAAATCAATAAACCTCCTGCTCCCGTGTCACTTAACACAATGAGAAAATTTGAAAAAGCTTGTTTAAACCTTGGAACCGGAAAAATGCCAAACATTTCAAGACTGTATGAAGACAACTTTGGAAATGTCAGTGTGTGTACATTTTTTAATAAAAGACACACATTCAACATCTTTCCCGCTCCTACTAAACTACTTTGCTGATTTTAAGCGATTAATTTTGACGGGGCACTGCATTTCCAAGTGCACGCTTTCCGCATCACATACAGTGGTACCTCTACTTCAGAATGAATTGGTTCTGGAAGAAATTTCTTAATTTTGGAAATAGAGACGCGTTTTGCATGTAAATGCCCTAATCCGTTCCAAGTTCCCCCAAAATTCAGACATAAATGTTTTCTAAAGCATAAAATTGTAAAGAACTGATCCAAGGACGTTTTGCTTTTGTCGGCTTTTAACAATCCGTCCAAAATGTCCAAGGCAAACATCAGCATAGTGAGCGATTGCCCGACTGGTGAACACTTTTTCTGGGTGATTCACATTGACGTAAAACTAGCGGAATGCGTCATGGCCCGAGGGGCAAATGACGAGGATGCTCCACATATCTATCTTTCTACACACATCGACACAACCGGTAGAGGTCCCTCTTAGCCAATGGAATGCCAGGATGATGCTTGGTAGTAGCCAATGGCAGAGCAGCTAGAAGTATGTTGCGTTCAGGAAACTGTATTTTTACTTTTCGTATCTTGAAATTTCTTCAAGTAACAAGAGGCAATATTTTCCTGTTGAGGCGTTTTGTAACTTGAAAATTTCGTGAAAAGAGACGTTCCTAAGTAGAGGTACCACTGCATACACTTTCGCATGAAGACTCTGAAATGCACACACCAGATCAGGGGTGGGCAAACTTTTTGGCTCGGGGGCCACATTGATTTCTAAATTTGACAGGTGGGCCGTGTCAGGACAAGATACAGTACATATAAAAAAAGTATATGTTGACAGTCCATACCAAACATCAACAGAACAAAAGCATAAAAGTATTACCATACTTTTTTTTAATGTGAACGGTGAAACAACTATGGTATATGTCCTGTATGAAGGTTCAAGTATGTGAGCAACATACATGTGTGACAACACAAGCAACAAAGTGCAACAATATGTTGGCCAAAAACTGCAGCAAGCAGTACAGGTATATGACAAAATATAACAAAGTTAGGACTATTTGCTCCAAAATGAGACGTGTAAGAGACCTGGTTGCTTTTCTTTCGACTCACTCATTGTCTCTGACTTGACCTCCCTCGACCACCACACATGACAGCGTTGCTCAGCTGATGTCGCGTAGCGAACTTTTGAAGCCAGACACGGGACGCTTGAAGTCTTCTATGCTCATAGTTAGCGCTCTGGGACTCGCTTCCTCTCTTTCTATAGCGGTCCAGTTTGCGGAAAGTTTTTAGCACGATAGCAGTCAAACCATTCAAGGAAACGTTTATTTACTCGACTGTCCGTCGAGCCGCAAGCAATTAGTTTCTGTATGGTTTGTGCATAAGAAAGACACCGGACATCAGAGTGTTGTTTATGTGCCGCTGTATTCAATACTGCCCCGTACAAACAAGCGCCACGCCCTTCCCGCGCTGCTGGGGCAAACCATCCCAAAAGAGGGGTGTTCACTCCCGTAACACAATTCACTCTGGGCATGGAAATAGCCAGAATCGGACTGAGCACAAATCACTTCCTCGTTTTCAAAGTCTTGTAGATTTCAGTCTTTCAGACTCCAAACATCTCCTGAATGTTTCGTATTTTGTAACCCGCTTCGTTTAATCAGATACACTTCACTTTCTCTACCGTGGCCATTACTCTTCCTCTTCGTTTAGATGCCATGATCGACAGGACGTGAAAATGTTCGCAATTGCAGTAAAACTCACTGCAACAAAGAGTCACTTGCATGTCGCTGTTTTGCATCCAATGATAGAAAATAGCGGCGCGGACACACTTATTCCGTTGTGTCGGCGGGAGTTGCTTGAGTTGGCGCTACTGCTGGCTTCCGTATCGTCTCCCCTCCCTCCCTGTGCTCTGCAACTTCAAGTAACTGCGCCATCTGGCGTTGAAATGCCTGTCATTACAAGTCCAAATGAAATGAATGCAATCATTTATATCGAACCTTAATTGTGTTGTGCACCAACCTTCGGCGGGCCGGATTAAAAAGCCCAACGGGCCGGATCCGGCCCGCGGGCCGTAGTTTGCCCATGTCTGCACCAGATGCACGCTTCTCACAAACACACCTTCACGCTCTCGCATGCCACTTGACCTCCCACGTCAAATTCGCAAAGCGAAGGTTGACTTGAACCCTTTCAGGGACAGCGGTTACTACAGCGGGCAGCTTATCATGTGATCAGGTTATAGGGCGCATGAAAGGGTTAATAACGCCATGTTAATAAAGATGGATCCCGACAACAGTGGCAACCACACACACTCACACTCGCGCACACACACACACACGGGATGCTGTGATACGGACTGGCTCGGCCTCATCAGTAAACCTAGCGTTGAATCACCGTCGGATTATCAAACCCCGGGACGAGATTTGCATCCATTGCTAAGTCTGAACTTTTCCGAGACACGCACGCACACGCAAACAGGTATAAAGGCAAAGTGCAGAAATGTGTTAGCTAAAGTTCCTGGAGGTGAAGCTGCTCTTTCTGTTTAAAATAAATAAATAAATAAAAGCGAGCCTTTTAGCACCCCGCGGTCCATTGCACTGTCAGTCGGTCGGCGTGAACTCTCCCAGGGAGCGCAGAACATCGCCATTCTCTGCCCAGCAGGGGCCCAGAGTCAATACAAAGCTCTTTAAAAACGTTTTAAAAAGCCTGGAAAAAAAAGTATGTGGCACAGACAGGGGGAGGGTGGGCAACAGAGCAGGGTTTTAACAGTCAGATGTCTTCTTTTCAAAGGCACATAACTCAAGCCAACTCAAAATCGGGACGTTTGTCTGTGACACGTCTGTCAGCTCAAAATCGGGCTATTCAGCCACCAAAGTGCTCCACCAAACCAAATTCTCCTTTGTGCAAAAAACATGTTGCATTTACAACGCAAAACAATACAGCCATTAAAACAAAACAAAAAAACCCATGAAGAGCCAAATAATGCAACCATGGAAACACAACGTTTACCCACACATAATTGCTATAATTTCCTGTAAAAACACCACAATTTCCATATATACAAAATGCTCTTTGAGAGCAACCCAACGTCACTATTTGTTCTATACCTGCTTTGGTTGTCATCACTATCAAAACCCCGCACGCGTGTATGCACGCCTGCGCAGGTAATGACGGTACCGTCCCGGCCCGTTAATGTCCTCGCCTCTCGGCGCCATCCATCATAGCACCGTACCGCTAACGATATCACAGACACCGGATGGGGGGGAGGAGAGGAAAGTCGACAAGGATTGATCAAGACAAAAGAGGCATGAAGACGATGGCTGAGAGTAAAAAATACCACTGGGGATTCAAAGTGACAAAAACAAGAATACCAAAAAAGTTAGGGCTCATATTGGACTTTAAGGTGAAATTTCACAATGAAACGTAAACGTACTTTAACGGTTAACCTAAACTGAACTTCTGAATGTTCTTTTTTTGTTGTACTTTTGGCACAAGCTCCCAACAGGTGTGCCCTCAATTTTTTAGAGGTCAAATTCACCACGTTCACCTGTAAAGGTTTTCATGCACGGGTGTCAAAGTTAAGGCCCGGGGTCCAGATCCGGCCCGCCACGTCATTTTATGTGGCCGGCGAAAGCAACTCATGTGTGCCAACTTGCTCAAATCTGTACTGAAATGTCAAATTATCACGTGAAATAAATAACACTGCATGTTTTTGGGAATGTGGGAGGAAACCGGAGTACCGGAGAAAACCCACGCAGGCCCGAGGAGAACATGCAAACTCCAGACATGGAGGCCGGAGCTGGGATTGAAACCTCTGCACTGTGAGGTCGCCGCGCGAACCATCAGGCCGCTGATTACCACAACTCACACTGGCATATATTCCTTATCATCTGCAAAGAAAGAATAATACAACGGCAGCGAGTTGAGGTGCTGTGACCATCGCATGTATTTGCCAAATTCTGTGTTAAATGGTCATTAGTTTATGCTCTTATAAGTTCCAATATCAGTGTTCATTTTCTTCGAAGACACAAGCATAAAAATGCTTTTGGTTTCTGGGAGGCTCAAATGGATTCGTGGCATTTCCATTCCTTTCAATAAGGAAAGATGAACATTGTGATGTTGCGCAGGAGGTGCCACATCGAGTCGAAGCTTGCCTAAGTCCTACGTGGAGCACATTTCACTTCGAGTGCGGTCACGGAACGATTTCAACTCGCATCTCGGAGCCCCATTGCATATAATATATGAAGTGTGTTGCCCTTGCGGTAAGTGGTGTTGAAGTGATTTGGCGCCATTAAAAGTGGACTTTCTGTCGCCTCTCAAACATGACGGCTCCCGTGACAATATCATAAAGGATTCTTTGGGCATTGTTCTGTGATGTCACCTTGGAGATGACTTCGAGAGAGGTTCTTTATTAAATGCAGGTAGATGCAACGAGAGGGGAGCAGTTAGAAAGCGAACGCTTCCATTTTTTTTTCCCACCCCTTCCCTATCTTCTCCCTGCCAGCCCGGAGCGAGATGGATGCCGACACCGCTGTGAAATTGGCCTGTCAGATGCCTCCGCTGGCAGAAAAAAACCCACAAACTGCGAATATGCTAATAGACTGCAGATTAAGATAGAGTACAGTAGTAGCTGCGGGCGCACGCGAGTGCATTGATATGCATTGATATGCACTCGCGTGCGCCGCACGCCGGCTGGCTGCGGCGCTAATGCAGTGTTGAGTGGACGGAATGGTGATGGGAGTAAGTGTTTGATGAGGTTGCAGGTGAGCACTGAGAGGAAATGCTCTGTGAGATGTGCTTTCCTGTGCTCGTGTGAAATATATAGCGGCAAGTTGGATAGAGACTTATGGGTTATCATTCGTAGTTAGATTCAGCCACGCTACGGCACAAATGTTGATTTTTTTGGGGGGTGTCCGGGTACGAACCCTGACGAAAAAAAATCAACATTCGCTAATGTTGAATCTTCCCACCAAAACACGTTATTTGGCTACAAAATGCATTTAACCCCGCCCACAAAATAAATCTCATTTTGCTACAAATAGAACAGACTGTATTTGATTTTTTTTTTTGTTTCAAACAAATGATTTGCCACCAAATGAAGTCTTCATTTCAATGAACTAAAGTAACAAAATGCCTCGAAAACTAAAATGCAACCCCAAAAAGGTTTTTTCCCCACAAAAACACTCCATTTGGACTGTACAGCCCCAAACATATTTCAATGTCAAAATGCCTCTTTTTGCGATGAGAAAAGCTATTATTTCACCTTAAAAGCACCACATTTAGCCACAAAAAATAATAATTTTGCCGTAAAATATTTCTATTCTATTTTACGAAGAGCTGCGAGTACGTTCATCAACTCAAAAAAATACGCTTCCAGAAAATCGCTGCATTTGTTTGCTGCAAGTGTATATTTTACAAAGCAAAACACAAAAACAGCCAAAATAATGTTTGATTTTTCATGAAAACGCTACGATATAATGATTATTTGCCACAAAATGCCACGTTTCATCGAGAAAACCAGAAAATGCTATTTTCCACAAAAACACTGCATTTAACTAAAAAAGAAACCCCACAAACATCCTACGCAAATGTTGATCAGGGACGTGCATTCGTTCTTCAGTCAAAATGAACCCGATTTTTGCTTGAGCTATTTCCCAACACGTTGGCCAAAGTCGAATTGAGCTCCCTGAACACAACATCCAGAAGAATCCGACCCTTCGCCAGGAGCCGCATTGACATCATTATTGCGTACGTGTGTGAGCATGTGTGTGTCCCTGAGGGCGAGCGTGTGATGGATGTCGGCAGCCAGGCTAATAAATTGCCCGGGGGGGTCAATCCACTCCGGTGAGGAGCTCCAATCCCGGGAATGTCCGGCAGATATGCAGGTTTCCAAATCGGCCCTTGCAGCACGGCTTCCCGGAGAAGCCGTTCATCAGGCGCCGGGATCATTAAATCCTTCTCTCAATAGAGAGCGCAGTGGGGTTGGAGGGTGGGGGGGAAAAAAATCGCTCGGAAAACTCACTTGAGGGTCCATTTTCAGTCGAGGACCAAGTCGGAGCGCGGAATTTCCAGCCGAGTTTACCATGCAGTGCAATGCATTGCCCCATCTTACATTTTGCATCCCATCTGCGTTTTCCCTTCGAAGCACCGGGCAATTATTATTTTATATGCTTCTGCCATGTTGAGTTTAGCACGCGAATAGTGCGACACATTTAAAGGGAGCCGCTTTGATTGCCCATGATTGAAGTCTGCCGTGACCATTCCCACGGCGGCGCAGCTCTCCCTTTTGCAGATCCGCCAACCTATGCCATTCTGTGAAATTAACAGCACTGGGCCGAACTTGCGTGCGTCGGTCATGAAAATGGAGCCCATTGACTTGAACAACCAAAATGCTATTGTTCACCATCAAAACACTATTTGCTCACCAAAATACTGCATTTTTTTTGGTCATAAAAGCAGTCCTATTATGCCAGAAAACCTTGCAATTACCAATTAAAATGCTATATTTTACATTCAATAAGCTATTCAGTCAACAAGTTGCCACCATTTTGCCATAATTTAGCCACAAACTGCAAAAGTTTACAATGAATTCAGCCACAAAAGGTTGACGTTTTAACTTGACAATCAAAAATGCATAAATGTTGCATTTAACCATGAAAACACAGCATTTCCGACACCCAAACTTGATGTTTAACTTGAGAAAATCTTATTTTTAGCCACAAAGGTTCCATATTTCGACAATTTTATTGTACAATGCTTTCAGCCACTCATGTTATTGTTTGCCTTAAAGGCATTGTACAATATCTACCCACAAGAAAGATTTTATTTTGCTCGTTTCCATCAAGAAAAGCCTGGCAGAGCTCCGACTGTTTTGAGGGGGTGGGATTGTCTGGTGAAATTGAGCCATCCTGCCACCTCTCGACAACAGGCCATTGCCAAGCATGGTTTTCGTTGCCATGTCGCCTGCCAAGGCGGAGCTCGGGGTGGGGACAATGCAAGAAGGTTCTACTCGTGGAAGCCGGAGCCCAGAGTGTCATCAACAAGTGCCCATGAAGACATGAAAGGCGTTTGATTCTATTTTCGCTTGTGGAGGATCCACTTAATCCACAAAGTGACAATCTACACTGTTCAATTCATATCGCGGGGCAGCACCTGAGCGTTGCGGTTTTGGCGTTGTGATGTCAACAATCGGGGCACATTTCAGAAGGTCTTGTCAACGTGTGCATTTCAATCAGCCGCAACTTGGCGCTCGCGACGTGTCACACAGACCAATCGGATCACGTCACAGTCGTTTAACCTCGCCGCTTCCATTAATCGAGCTTCACACACACGCACGCAGTGGGCGACAGCCCCAGTGGCTGAATGGGTGGTCCCTTAATGCCCCTCGCTTCAAAAAGTGACTTATCGTGCTAATCGGAGCGCTACAACGGTCGTTATCTGGCAAAGAGTGGCGCTAATTGAAAGCCGCCCGTCCTAATGTACAGATACAGAAAGGGAGTGAATGCAATTACACAGCAGAGGCGCGTGTGCCGCACACTCTCTCTCTCACACACACACACACACACACACACACACACACACACACACACACACACACACACACACACACACACACACACACACACACACACACGCACACACCATCATATCCCAACCTTGCCGTTGAAAGCCTTCAATTCGACACGACACGGGCACATGCTCTTTGTTCCCACCTGGGAGGGCAAACTATTTCACGGTGCTTCACGCCAAGTTGCAAGCACTATTTGGAAATGAAAACACAAAAAAGAAAAGACAACAAACCTTCAATGAAAAGGAGCAAATCACAGCGTATATCAATAAAAATCTATTTATTGGAAATAGTAATTGTGGTGGTGCGCGATTGCTTGGACCCCAAGGCAGCCGACGTAATGTGTGAGAAAGTTCAATAGCCTTTTATTCCAAGAAGCTAAAACAAACAAATAAAACTGTAAAGTAGCAAACGGCAAAAGGGATCACAAAGCGCTACCAAACGGAAAAGTATAAATCTAAAAGACTATGGTGAGTTGAACAAAATAGTCATCTGCAAAGTACCAAAAGAACAAAATCACGTACATAAAAGCGCTGCAGAGTCGTAGGATAAAAGTTTCAACTTACAAACAGAACTGACAAACTTGAAAGAAGTACCGTAATTTCCGGACTAAAGAGCGCACCTGATTATAAGCCGCAGGTGCCCATATTGTAACATGAGATATTTGCAAAGAAAGTACATTTCAGGTTTCAACGTTTAATAACTTTTCTTTGCCTGTTAATGCTGCAGCACGACGGCAGTAAAATGTCGTGATACTTGAACTACAAAGTGAAAGGAGACAAACGCTGAGCGGTGCTTATTCGGATCTGATGGCTCTGCAATCGGCATTGCAACCCGGCTGATCGTATATTTTGTTTACTTTAAATAATTGTTGATTTCACACAAGCTAAATCTGTGGCAACTTTTACAATGTGTCCCGTGGTTTTTTTTTTTCCACATGAATCAACTCACACGAAAATTCAAGATTGCTAATTTCTTTGTGTGTGAGCAAATTTGAATGACTTCATTTTGTAGGCAAGCCACACAAGCGCCACAAGTGCCAATTACATGGAGTAAATCTCGTGGGCATGTCCGGATGAGCTCGAGTGCGTGTTGCGAGGCTTCGTCTTCTCCCCAAATTGCTGCCGCGCGAGGCAAGCTTTAAGCTACTTTGCAAACACGTGAAATTGACGGCACCGGCGCGCTTTATTCCCCCGCAAAAAAAAAAAAAAAAAGCTTGACTAATATAATAAACGCACGCTTACAAGCTTCTAAAGCCGCACGTCACCAACTGTCTCCGGTGGTTCAGATTTGGCGTATGTACGCGGGTAGGCCTGGGTCTTTGTTAGCGTGTCGCTAATGTGTATTTACGCGGGTCAAATCCTCTTACGTGTGCGCCAGTAAACAAGGCTAAAAAGGGGAAAATGTCATCGGCGCTACTGGAGGGGGAGGCGGGGGTCACCAGGAAGCACGCTGACATTATCAAGAGCGTGGTCCTTTGGTATTTCAACATATGTCAACATAGGCGCAGTCCATCGCTGGGTCGCCATCTATGGATTTAACGGGGCCAGCCGGACATGTGCGCAATACATGTCTAATACTCAGTGGGTGGGGGTTGTGCCAAAGCATTTTTCTCAAGTGCGTCTAGGTCGAAGGAGCTCAGAGAGCTAAGGTGGGGCGAAGCCATTTCAAGATTTGAAAACAAATAAAAGGATCTTAAAAAGAACTCTAAAATGTAGAGGGGGCCAGTGAAGGGATGCCAGTGGGTAGGAGTTATGTGCTCCCTCTTACGAGTACCAGTCAAGAGGTGAGCAGCAGCATTCTGGACCAACCGGAGACGCTTCGTGGAGGATTGGCTGTGCATTACTGTAATCCAGCCAGGATGTGACAAAGGCATCAATTACGGTTTCAAAGTGCTCAGTTTTTGAGCCTTTCGATCAAAGTCACTGAGGTTTTCCGGTGCTTGCCTTTAAAAAATTGCTCTCTTTTTTTTTTTCCTTAAATCATTCACTCCCAAAGACGTTTTTAAATGTCTTTTCAGACTTGGTCTAGAATTGGCTGGTACCGAATGATTTAATGTTTCTTTCTTAATTGGAACTTAACTTGCGCTGAGGTGCGACGGCGGAGTGCTGACAGCCGACAACTCTGTTAACGTGTGAAACGCTTCTGCGGCGCTTCTGAAGACAATTTCTTTCAAGCGCCATTTGGATCTTTATGACAAGAAAAATAAAAACAAGATCTGTGCCGGAAACTTTGGCAGCCTTCCCATTAATTACATGCAAGTCATTGATTTTTGTTGACCAATCACAGGGCTGCAGTGAATCTAAACCCTTTCAGGTGTCATACCGTTGCGGGTCCAATAGAAAACCTCTAAATCGGTGTTGTGCAAGCCTTTATAGGTCAAAGCTAAAAAAATAATAAAACAAAAACACAAAGAATCAGTGACAAAAATAAGTTTCGGGACACCAAGCCATCTCTGATTAATATTTGCTGTTGACCAGTAAAATCAATTAAATTACCAGAATTAAATGTTTTCACATGTAATATTTTTTCATGTCTTCATTAAAAGATATATATATATATAGAATTTTAAAAATTAATTTAAAAAAAAGAAAAAAGATTGAAAATATGAAAAAGATGTTCCTAAATTTATTTTTAATTTTTAATGACTTCACATGTATTAGATGTGGCAGAGAACGACACTTTTTCAGGAATAAAATTCGCTGTGAATGTTCTGAACTCCTGTTTCAATCCCCTTGAGCAGTGTGTGGAGATCCAGTACTGTCGCTCATTTTCCACACCTGATGTCATATTGGCCTTCTTTGGACAGCAAAACTAGTGGAGAGTGAGTGAGAGATTTGTGAAGTCAGAGCTCAATAAATATAAAGTAATCTCTGCGATTCATAGGCAGCGACATATGGCATCCTATCCACTCTGTGACGGGTTGGAGCTGGTCCCAGTACAAGATGCTAGCATAACATGCCAAAGAGGTTTGATTAAATTTAAATAAATAAATAGAAGCAGATAGAAAATAAAGTAAAAAGTAAATTAGTAGTCTTGAAGGTTGGCGGACCGGTACTTGGCCGTGCAGACAACCTTTGACCGAAAAAAGTGATTCGCAAAGTATGTATGTAGCCCCCCCCATTGCATTCTTGCACTGCATGCATTCTACTACATTACATTGTTGATTTGAATTTGATTTGATGAATTGTTCAAATCTACTCTATTTCACATGAATAGTGGGATTACATCTTGGATTATGTTCAGATTTCAGTCACTTCATGCTTTTAAAGCCCACCCCTGGGTGCCGCCAACGCTGATTGGACAGGAACTAAATTAGGACAGACACGTTGCTAACTCCGGCTATTAAAGCGCGTCTAATATCGACAACAGAGAGCAGACGCGGGTTTGGAAATTAATTAGGAAGGGAAAGGAAGGAAGAGGGAGAGAGGTACAAAGAGGAAATCCTCAGCGGAAAACATCTTTGTCCTATTGGTTGCTCCTATGCAACCCCCCTCCGCTTCCCGCGCGCGGTCTCTGGGTGAGCGCATGAACGACGACGCTAACACCGCCCCCCGCCCACCAGCAAGTCCTTTGCGCGCGCATTCATTAGCTGTTGTGCTCCTTGAATAAAGACGACGGCATCTCCGCTCGCTCGCTGGCGGGCTTTTAAAGGGGGAATATACTGGCTGGTGTTGGTTCGCGGCTTTCTCTCGTGCCAGCTAAGATGGGGTGAGAAGAGTTTGATTCAGCCAAGGAGTGAAGTCGTACATCACTATAGCCCTGTTCACACGGGCAGATTTATTTCGGCGCTGCACCGGAGTATTTTGTTGCGATATATTTTTACACCGGAACAAATTTTGTGGAGCGTTCACACGTACAAAGCCGCAGAGCGTCACAGCTCCGTCACAGCTCCGGCACAGCGTCGAAGCAGCTCCACTTGCTTTCACACGGGCAGTTTCTGCTGCGGAGCAAAACGACAGAAAACAAATGAGCTGTCGTGTTGGTTCTTTTTAAAACGTATACACAACTCAAGCACGTATACACGTAGAGGCACGTCCTTCTCCTTCTGTGTCTCCGTGCCTTCTGCTAGAGAGTGACCGCCCCCGAAAACGTAAATCAACGATGAGTTCAATGACACTCAGAAAAGCAAACATTTAATGCGCCAAACACAAAAATCAAGAGATGAAATCACAAAATAAATTCTATGGAGGGCGGGGGGTTGTGAACACACAACAAAGGAACAAACTACACAAACAACTCCGAGACGGTCCAGCCTGCTACAAAAGGAAAGATGACGTTTGGGGACTAACCCCCCCACCCCCCGTTCTAGTAGAGGTGTTTCGCAACTGTTAGCAGCCATGTCTTGTGTCGTTATTAAACAAACACCTGACGGAAGTCCGACAGAGCACGAAAGCAACGCATTCTCGCCGTACGTAATCAACTCTTCTCATGCGCAGCGAGGCTCCCCCCACCCTCGCAAACGAGCATTTGCTGCGGAGCAAATTGTAGCGTTCACACGTGCACATTTGCATCGGTGCTGCTTCGCAAACAAGCATTTGTTCTGGAGCAAATTTTTAAGGTGGATTAAATTTGATCCGAAACAAGCTGTTTTCGGGCACTACGCTGGAACAAAGTTGCACGTATGAACGCTCGAGGGGAGCAGTTTCGGAGTAGGTCCGAAATAAATCTGCCCGTGTGAACGGCCCTTATGTGTGCGCGCAAATGTGATCCAGGGGGGGGTTTGACGTCAGGGAAAACGAGTGTGTGAGGATGTAAAGCCTTGTATTAATTGAGGTGTTAATGTGCTGTGACTCCAGCGTGGTGCATTACGCTGTGTGTGTATGTGTGAGCTTGCGTTTGTATACAGGGTGGACCAAAAGTACGTTTATCCATTTTATTCGACCGAAAGTTGTTTTTTTTCCCTTTTTTTGTGTGTCGCCCCTCCCCATAGTGAAAACACACAACACCAACGAGAAGGCACCAATTTTAGACAACTTTACAATGAGGAACAACTTTGTGCAACAAATTCCGAAAGGCAGCGTGTGCGCGCACTGCTCCTGTGTCTTCCGATGCTAATCCCAGCACTAGTGGCGGATTGCGAGTGTTTTAAGAGATTACAGATTACAGCCGGCAGCGGCAGATTAGCTGGCGGATTGACCCGCATCCTCTCACATTCGCTGTGGCGAGCGAGACGCGCTGGCAGATAGGCAGATGTGGTAAGCTTTTTCAAGGAAGGGATTGATGGCAAATGATACGGTGTGCTTTGAATGGTCAACCCTTGCTTGAAACTCAAAACTATAACCCTGTATTCAAACTAAGTCAAAACTCTCACTTTATTTTTTGAAACCCTCAATTTGGTTTTAAATCATTATTTGAAACCCCAGCCCAGGCTTGAAGTATGCTAGTTTGAACCTTAACCCTGGTTTGACACCTTCGTCTCAAACCAAAACCGAAGATTGAAACCAGATTTCAAAACCCTAACTCGAATTTGAAATCGTCGTTTTTTTCTTGAAAATGTAACTCCAAATTATGCGGCATGGTTTGAATCACAAATGTTTGATATGTGATGTGGTATGCTTTGGATTGTCATGCTAACCCTGTCTTGAAACTCTAATTTGGAACCCTAACTTTTGTTTGAGACATAAATCCTGTCTTGAAACCTTACTTTTGAACACTAGCCCTCGTTTGAAACGGTAATGAAACATTATGTGATATACTCTGGATAACCAACATTTCCATAAATGGATACAATGCTTGACAATCGATGTGATATGCTTTGGGGCGGTAACCCTAACCTACCATTGAAACTGTCATTCAAAACCGTAACTCTAATTTGAAAGCCTGACTCTGGCTTGAAAAATGAAGTTGTATCATTTGCATTTTTCATGAATGGCAGGGCAAAATGTTTAATATTCAACGTGGTATGCCTTGGATGGTAACCCAAACATGGCTCGAAGCTCTATTCTGAAACTCTTAACCTGCCTTATAACCCTAATATGGAACCCCAAAATTTGTGTTATTCTTTGAATGAGCTTTTCCGATGGATGGGACTTTGATTTGATGTGGTATGGTTTGGATCATATATATATATATATATATATACTGTATATACACACACGCGCGCGCACACGCACACACCTCTCAGGATGATCCAGTGCATTTGCACACCAGCGCATTGCACTAGCAAAGTAATAAACATATTGTGTATTACATATTTCCTCCAGGGACTAAAAGGCCTCGAAATGAACACATACATACACAAACAAGCCAGCAAGCAAGCGCATTCCCAGTGGACTATGTAGGCAGCGTGGTTGATAATTACACATAAAAAACAAAAAATGCATGCAGTACGTCGATCAGTCACCACGGCGATGAAGTGACAAAACAGCAATATCGAAGAAGTTGCAACACCTTATGGAGAGGGGACGTGTCATGCTGCTTTCCCCCTTCATGCTTATTTTAGTCAGTATGCTCGAAGAAGACCACGAGTGCTTTTGTAGCATTTTTACCCTGTGCTGTGAGGTCTGTAGGAAATCCCGATTCTGTCATATAAGACAGAAATGGACTTGCACTCCAAAGAAGGACCCCTTTATCTACACAGTAAATGCGTATCAAATAACACATGCTGCTACACATGCATGACGGAATGCCAGCCCAAAAAGGAGCCACAATAAATAGCCTTTTTTTTTTTGTAATCACAATAAGAATGAGGCTCACTTTTGTATTCGCAATTCAACAATTCAGCCAAACCAATTGCGTCATGTATGTCTTTGTTTTTGTTCCAGCTCCAACTGGAGTGAAGGGCGTTCCCCTCCAGCAGGCGTACCTGTTCCAGTATTTAAGGACTGCTAAGTTGCCTACTCTCTGTCCAAATATTGACCTTGTTTGCTGCTTATGTTTTCTAGACCCCTCGAACTTGGCATAGTCGCTTTTGCTCTCGAGTTCCTCGTTTAAAAGTATTGACAGTATTTTGTCTTTGATGTTGCTCTTATTTTGTTTCGCGTAGTTGGACTCTTGTCATTTCGTTTATATTACTCCCTTGTTTTCTGCAAGCGCTTTTTGTTTATGCATTGTTTTTCCGGGCTCCTTGTGGCCAGCGATTTTTGTTTGTACTTTCTGGAAATAAATATTTAGTGTGATGGCATTTTATTTGAGCCTGCATTTTTGGGATCCCAAAAACATTATTTGGTTCGGTTCTTAACCCTTGTTGAAAACCCAACCCAGGCTTGAACTAAGTATGACACAGTCTGCTTTTCTTTCAGGTCGCAAGCAGTTGATGTGGTATGCATTTGGAAAACAATTCTCTCCCTGCCTTGAAACAAGACAAAGTGAGCCTGGCTATCCTTGTCAATTCCCATTTCTTATAACTGAGCGTCAAATGCGAATGAGAGGACCTGATGGGGCGCACCGACAAAACGGAAAACACCTCACGGCCAACTGGATTTATTTTGAATTAGACGTGCAACGATTTCACACGGCGAAGCCTTGGGCGCGAGCCTAAAAAGAGAACCGGATTCTTTTTCTTGCAGCGTGTGCCAGATGAGCAGCTTTCGCATTGTCAAAATGAAGGCTGCTTGCTTGCAAGGCCACGTCTGCATTTAAGGAACCACAAACAACAGCTTTCCGCGACTCTCAATGAAGCCCTAAACAACTTTTTACTCGCCCAAAAACTGTAGACGAGCGCTGGAGAAACGCAGCCTGAGAGCAGCCCAAGAGGGCGAGAGCGTAAGGAGCCGAGATTTGAATGAGGGCAAAAGAAAGCACTCGATAGTTTGTCTTTCTTTGAGCTTCCAAACAAGACTCTGGGGGGTTACCATGGTGACCGGGCTCGCCTGCCGGGCCCATACAAGCGCATGTAAAAAGGGGAGTGGCGGGGGGTAAAGGCAAGAAAAGCTTAACTTCTTGAAAGTGGCAGTGGAAGGGGAAAAAAATAAGTGAAAAAGAAAATCAGTGAATACCAATATGCTGCGTTTATTTTGACCTTTTATGCAAGACTAAACACAAATTGTCATTTTAGCGGTCATGTAAAAGGTTGGGGGGGTTTAATACTCATCACTGGTCTCCTCAATGATTAAATATAAGAACCTTAGGGCACTCATTGAAATAGTTTTAAAAATGTTCCTTGCGGGATCAAATATTTTTTCATATTAATTAGAGAAAAATTTTTTTGACAGCCACAGAGTAATATTACATATTTGCTAATCTTTTGTTTAAGAAACAGCTCTCAGTATGGGGTAAGGCACTTCTTAAAAAAAAATAAAATAAAATAACATTGCCATAATGTGTCTTTGAGACTTCGCATGTTAAAAAAAAAAAAAGTTTGGTTAAATGGAATTGAACTTAATATGGACAAGCTCCCACACTTTTTCACAAATTAACTGTAAACCGACGCTGTACATGCAAACAAGCAAATAAAGTGAGTCTGCTGACGGTGATGGTGATTCGCTGTCGCGAGCCCTGACAGGGCAAAGCTGCCTCTTTATTCTTTCAAAATGTTGATGATAAAATCAGGATTGTTTTCAATCAACAGCTACACTCATCATCTCCGTGGCTCCGTCAGTTTGGGCAGCTTTTTACCTCTTGTTGGATCAAAATCTGGACCCAACGTGCTGGCTCAAATCCTCAAACTGCATTGGGGATCAATCGTGCAGCTTGACTCCATCCCTTTTGGCCCCAGCACCGCGTTAGCTATTTCTCACAAATTGGGCTAATTTTAACCCAAAAGGTTTTCAGAGCACGCGAATAAATGACATGTGGACAAAATATTAGGAACTCTGTCAATCGCATCCAGCATAAAAAGACGCCAAAGACTTCGTCTGTACCACCACAAGTGCACCTAACAGAGTGCGGAGCAGTTTGAACCCTCTGGGTGCTCCCCACCCCTTGCCGCTGTTTTGAACTTAACCCCCCCCCCCGCCCACAAACGGTCAGCCCGCCGGTCAAGCGCGATGCTAAAACGTTGTCAGAGATTTTTCTCGGACAAAGTTAAAGAAACGACTCGGCACACAGGGAAATTGTCTTCAATGTCGACGGAAGCGGATCTCTGAGAGCGAACGACGGTTTAGTTGCTCGTGATCACACTTCCAGCCGCCCTCCGCGAGTTCGACCTTTTATTGTAACATATGCAAAATACAAGAAAAACACTGCCCCGATATTTGTATGCCGCACCCCGGTCCGGCCCTCGGTAGTGATTGGTTACCTGTGTTTAAGCTTTGAACCACCAGTACGTTGGCGCCTTTCTGTCTGGTCTACGATGAACCAACATGTCGCAGACGTTGCGGATGGCCAATGTCGCCTGGCGCGCGGGTGTTCTCAAATCGTCTTTTGTTGTTCAACCGCTGTTCCCGAATTATTCATTCCCCTTTTGTGACCAAGTTTCGCCCTCTCCCTGTGATCGCCCACCTACATTGATGTGCTAATTGTGGACTCCAACGGCCCTCCGCCAGGTGGCGGCGCCTTTGTGCACAGGCATTTGGGGTGCTGTATACGCACCCAAACGATTTGGATGTGACCGACTTAAAATGAAACTTTAAACATGATACAATTTTGCTCATAAATTCCTCTAACATTCCCACCTCTGTATCATAATTAAAGTTTCTTCTAACGCCCAGGTGACATTGAGATGCAATTGCACGGGTGGGAGGAAAAACTGTCCTGAGGAGGATGGGGTGTAACAAGATCAGGACAGAAAACCCTTCCCGGGCAATGGCTACACCTTAAATGGAACCCAAAATCTAACCTAAACACACATAAAATGAAAATCAAAAACCTAATCTACCTGTATACTAACTACTAACTAACTAACTATGTACAAAGTAAGCCAACCCAAAACATCAAACAATCACATCTGCAATGCCTTTCTGTGAAGTCATCATACGGGCTTACATAAGGTTACAGTAAATCATCATCAAAAGGTTACAGTGAATAATCGTCAAAATCAGTGCTAAAATAATCTTCGTCAGACTCCGTGTGCACCTGTTGGTACTGCGACATGGCCACAGTCAGCTGAGCCGCCACTTCACTTTGATAGCATCCATGAATTTGGCAGCACAACCAACCTCTGACCAATGGGATCCTGCAAGCGACGCGAAAACAGGAAAAAAAAAAATACCACAATCGTCTCTCCTGCCTCCCGACGTTGAATCCCATGAGGCAAGTCACTCCTTTCGTGGGCCTGTGTGCCCACCGTGACTGCTCTTAGGCACATGAGGATGATGCCGATGATGCTGATGATGCATAGGCAACGCTTGATTGCCCTTCCTGTGGTCTTTTGGCTGCGCGCAAGGTCAGCGCACTTGGACTTAGGTGCTGATTCTCCTTCCTGGGACTGGCGTCGCTAGGCCCCTCAACCTCGAACCGAAGGAGCTTGCACTGCGACTGGTGGATCGAGCCGTCGCGTCCTTCGACCTTGACCGCAGTTTTTGTTGCTGCAATCACTTGGGAGGGGCCATTCCAGCGTTCACTGTCCCAGAGAAGTCTTTTCAGCACCTTGAGGAAATTCTGATCACCACTCCGGACCTGGCGAGTCTGTGGAGCAGAACATCCTGGCAAGTCATTGTGCCTATGCATCTTTTTCTGATCAAATAGTCATTTAGTCTCTCTCATTGTCTTAATG
Source organism: Hippocampus mohnikei (assembly GCA_026261675.1). Taxonomy (NCBI): domain Eukaryota; kingdom Metazoa; phylum Chordata; class Actinopteri; order Syngnathiformes; family Syngnathidae; genus Hippocampus; species Hippocampus mohnikei. Next base: position 12,407,936 of record JAKGUB010000332.1, on the reverse strand, counting down.
AGCCTGGCTTTGACAGTTCCACAAATCCAGCCGATTGCGGGTGGTACACACCGTGTCGCTTCAAATCAATGTACAGCAATTCGCACAATGCTTTCACGACAGTTCCCGAATCATCGCGAGCGCTCAAAGACAGTTCAACCCATACATAAACAAAAATAAGACAGTATCGTTTCACAGATTATATAACGTCAACAGAAAATTTTAAATTGCGTAAACCCATGTGTGTTATAATAGTGGTGCACCTGTGCTATCATCCCCCTGTTGACACATGTGACAAGCCATGTGTCAACTTTGCAGCTTCCCGTCTTCCAATTTCTTTAACCCTGAGTCTGGTTTTGCTCTTTCATTTGTCCGATATTTTCGTTCTGTGTGAAGTGCTAAAATTAGTCTTGATTTCAACTCATCATGTGTCGTGTTCTGCGCCTCTATTGCTAGTACGTCACATGTTCTTGCAATTTGTTAGCTGAAATGAACGGCCAGAGTGGTCATCACATTCCAATTGATGTATTGACGCACCCAGCCATCCTGTGTTTCCTCGCACCCGGATTGGTGGGGAGGGGCTCCACAGGTGGTTTGGAACGGAGCTGGCAAGGTTATTCATGGTTTTCCACTCACATTGCTCTGGTTTGCCGAGCGGTATGTAAATGTATTGCCCTTGTGCGAGGAGGGGCTTGACTGCCCTTCCCACCCGTGCTGTGGCGAAACACCACTGATCTTTCCAATACACATGTTCAATAACAATACCCTGAGGTTCCAGGCCCAGAAAAACTTTCATGTAGTCTGGGTCTGGTCCCGGTGTCTGCTTACGTCTTATGGTCACGTGCAGGTTGTTCGCCGTTTGCACGTTACCTCCTGGCTTTAATTTGGTACCTGCCAATCGAACTAGACATTCGAAATCCGAGTTACGTCATCGTTCGGTAAATCGAGTGTCCAAAAATAGCGAGCATCATCTTGACTATTCCCCATGCGGGCTTCGACCTGGCCCTTGTGATTTACAATGGTGTAAATCTCGAGTTGCATTTGAGCATCTCGTCCCAATAAATTGTGCGGAGAACGAGGGTTTAACGCAGCTTCGACGAGTGCCTTCCGGTCTGGGTTTGTTGGGGAAGTGATGGTTACTGTTTGCGATAACGTCAGGGGCTGCACGGAGCCGTGTGCTCCTTTCATGCGAATTTTGCCGTCGCCTGGCTTCACAGTATCGCGATCCCAACGACCGAGAACGGTGATGTCTGCGCCAGTATCAACAAGGAAAACAGTCGGGATTCCTTCGACCATCAACGTCATTTCCGGTTTAGTCATGGACGAGGTTTGACATCTCAGCAGGTAGTTTTCCGTGTCAAAAACATGATTGCTATCGGCTGAGATGTCACCCTCGTCCTCACTTGAGGAGGGCGTTTCAAACAAAGGCGCAGAGGCCTTAACTGCTGTCAAAGCTACCTTCTCTGTTTTATTCTGTGTTGGTCGTAAATCCTCCTCATCTGATGAGGAGGTGCCCGTGCTACTATCACGCTCCCGCACGCGCCTGTCCTTGCGCCGTTGTCTACATTCTTTTACCATGTGACCCTTTTGCCCACAAAGGAAACATCGGCCCTCAACAAAACGTTTTTGGTCCCTAGGAGTTAATTTGAAGGGAGCAAACGACCTTATTCGTTTATTACCTTTATAAGGAAGATTTTTCATGTGTGTGCGTGGGCTTTTTACGGCGTAATAAATGTTGGTCACATGACTCCTGTCTTCTTTTTTATTCTCAAGTCGCTCGAAATTCCGTGCATAATTCAAAACCTCATCGATCGGACATGTTGGCCAATTCAAATTATGTCTTTTGACATATTGGATAACATCAGGATGTGTTTGGTTCAGCAAATGCTGTTTTAAATGCGAATTGAACAAGTCTGATTGTGTCTCTGGAATACCGCCGTGTATTTTGAACACTGTCCGCAGACGGTGGAAAAAATCGTCCGTAGTTTCGTCAGCCTTTTGAATGCATGTGGCAATTTGTTTTGGATCTTGCGTCCGCTCGTACGCCTTGGCGCAACGTTCCATAATTTGGTCAAGTGGTCCCCCTAGCTGCGTGAGTTCATCATAGCACAGATAGCCTCCCGCAGCCCTTCTACCATTAAAGTTGCCCACAACTGCGCCAAATTTAGAGCTCGTAGTTAATGAGAGCAATTTCAAAAGTTCACTCGCGTTAAGCCTGTGACTATGGACCAAATCCGATAATTCTTTCACGAACTCGTCCGGTCGTCTTTCGGTTTTGAAGTGACGCGCGATGTCTCGAAATTCGGCGGCGTCCATGGCGGTAGAGGTGTATTGATCCCTCACCCCGGCCCCGGCATCTCAACCATGGGGTAAGCTTGTAACGGGTTATCTTTACCCCAATCATTTGCGGTAGTTCTCGAATGCGGGGGAGAGCCGGGTACAGCCCTCCCGAAATGGCGGCGCTGGAGCGGCTGAGGGTCGCGTTGCAGCAGCCGCTGCAATTAAATCCTCATCTAGCCTCTGACGTTTGTCTTTCTCCCTTTTCACCCGTATTTGTCTGGCCCTTTCAACGAGGATTTTACACTTATACCATTGTTTTCCGTGTTCATTATTTTTCCGCTTTTCTTTGTCTTTTAGCGTTAGTTTGCCCAACACTGTTTCCAACTCATCGCAATCATTTACGTCTCCGGAGAATCCGTATTTCTTTTTCCACTTTTTCACGAATCGCGTTGACCCTCTGTAGTCAATTTCAGCCAAACGTGTGTTTTCGACTAACGCTTCTACATCGTGACGCGCAGTCGTCTGTCGCGTTCCGCCCAATTGCCAGCAGCCCGATGACTCCCGTGTCGCCATGTTGCCTAGCAACAACCAGAAGCGTTTACAGGTATTTTACACACAAAAAAAGTCGCGATCTAGTTCTGGGTCGTTACCCGAAAGGAAACAATAGCGTGATCGCCAATCACACTTACGCACTAACACAAAAACAATACGCGCAACATACGCATACAACGTTAGACATAAACATACGCCGAGGTGGTCAACCTCTGCAGGAAGACAGCGCTTCCTTACCGTTTATGCTTAACAAGAAACGGTATCTAAATGAGCCGATGCTCTCACAGATGCGCTTGGGCCCTGTGTCCCGTGGGAATCGAACTTCCCCCGTACCGCTAACCACAAAACGGTACTCGAGCTAGCCTACTACTTTTCGGCATTAACTCGTCTAATTCCGTCACTCAGTGGAGATAACCGACTACGCAACGGTTACTCCACCACGCCGACTGACCTTATTTTCCGACAATTGTCCCGATGCCGAGCCGATCCCAGGTCCGCTGGATGATGGCGTTTGCTCGTTCCCCACGGCGTCCGGTGCGCGGCTGGCTCCTCCAGGAAAAGTTTCCACGGGGTCTGGTTGGTCTTTGAGGCGCAAAACGCGCGATCAGCCACGAATCGTCCACCGGAGGAAAACGGAGAGTCCAACAAACAAGCTCAAATCCGTTCGAACAAGCGCATCATCCTGCCGATAACGCCAAGTTTCTGTCAGAGATTTTTCTCGGACAAAGTTAAAGAAACGACTCGGCACACAGGGAAATTGTCTTCAATGTCGACGGAAGCGGATCTCTGAGAGCGAACGACGGTTTAGTTGCTCCGTGATCACACTTCCAGCCGCCCTCCGCGAGTTCGACCTTTTATTGTAACATATGCAAAATACAAGAAAAACACTGCCCCCGATATTTGTATGCCGCACCCCCGGTCCGGCCCCTCGGTAGTGATTGGTTACCTGTGTTTAAGCTTTGAACCACCAGTACGTTGGCGCCTTTCTGTCTGGTCTACGATGAACCAACATGTCGCAGACGTTGCGGATGGCCAATGTCGCCTGGGCGCGGCGGGTGTTCTCAAATCGTCTTTTGTTGTTCAACCGCTGTTCCCGAATTATTCATTCCCCTTTTGTGACCAAGTTTCGCCCTCTCCCCTGTGATCGCCCACCTACATTGATGTGCTAATTGTGGACTCCAACGGCCCTCCGGCCAGGTGGCCGGCGCCTTTGTGCACAGGCATTTGGGGGTGCTGTATACGCACCCAAACGATTTGGATGTGACCGACTTAAAATGAAACTTTAAACATGATACAATTTTGCTCATAAATTCCTCTAACAAACGTGTTGATCCGGACGGGAAACGTGCCGAAATAAACTTTACGAGCGTTCCTTTCCCAGCTTGCTGGTGGGGGGGTCGGGCATTACTGACAAGCTGATGAGAGGAGACGCTGCTGAAATGCAGCAATCCAGTGTACAGCTCCCGCCTAATCACACACACAGATGCTCGGCGCACACACACTCTATATGTTTCACTGAGGGGGTGCGCACACACACACACACACACACACTAAACATCTCAATGCACCAGCACATATTGCACTGCAGTGATTGGAGCGCAGGATCTGACACACTTTTCCCAACACCTGTTCTGCACTTACCTTTGCACAGCAGCAAAAAGAAGCCCACTTAGTTCCCATTTTGGAAGCAAAACAAAATGTGATAAAAATGAAAAAGCAAGGTTAATGGCGTTCCCGCGTGCCTCCTCCTGTTGGTTTATTCACACATCCACAGAGAGTTGCAGTGGGCGCAATAATCCAGTTTTCCATGCCGGGGAGAGCGCGCGCAAGCTTCCTCACATCTTTTCTCTCTCTCAATCCCTTTTTCCAAACTATGCCGGTCTTCTTTCAGTACCTCCTCCTCCTCCTTCTAGCCTCTCGCTCGCTCTCTCTCCCCGAGGTTGCCTGGTTACCTCCTTCTGCCGCACGCCAGCCAATGGCGGGCTGGGGCTCCTCTTAACCCCTCCGATGCCAGACTGTCCTATTTGCAGCTTTCAAGGAGTAGAGGGGAGTGATGGGAAAGGGGTTGGGGGGGGCGGGGGGGGAAGCTGAGGTTGAGCAAAAATGTATATTACCAAACTATAATGAGGAAGGAGAAGATGAAAGGAGAGTGGGGCAAAGCAGGGGATTCAAGGCTCGGATTGACTTTTGAAATTAAAAAAAAAAGGAGACAAAAAAAATGTGTGATGTTTTCAGGGCATTTGTTATTTTGTTTCCCCTGAGAAACATTGAAATTGGAAGGAAAGCACGGTTAATATGAAAGGGTACATTCTGCATCATGGAAATGGAAAAGGGGGAGCGACTTATCCAATGTTATGAGGCTCGGGGTTGGAATCTCTGGAGTTTTGGTTTTTCGATGTGAGCCCTGCGATGGGCCACCTCTTGCTCAAAGTCAGCTGGACAGGGGGACACGCACCAGAAAAAAATGAATGAATGTTATTTATTTTTATTTTTTTTGAATGACCGAAACAAATAATAGGTAAGAATGTCCTCTGCGTGTAGTTGAGAAAACATCCATGCATTTTTCGATCCCCTTCATCCTCACAAGGGTCGCAAGGGGTGGTGGAGCCTGTCCCAGCCGTCTTCGGGCAGTAGGCGGGGGACACCCTGAACGGTTGCCAGCCAATCGCAGGGCACACAGAGACGAACAACCATCCACGCTCACGCTCACACTCACACCTAGGGATGATTTCGAGTGTTCAATCAGCCTGCCATGCATGTTTTTGGAATGCGGGAGGAAACTGGAATACCCAGAGAAAAGCCACGCAAGCACGAGAAGAACATGCAAACTCCCCACAGGAAGGCCAGGGCCAGAATCGAACCGTGAAACTCTTGCACTGTGAGGTCGATGCGCTATCCACTCGATCACCAGGCCACCTTGAGAAAACATATTCTGTTCTATGAGCTGCTGGCCTACCAGCATTCCATCACCACCCCCCCCCCCCTCACCCAAAGTTGTCTCACACTCTCACCCTGTCAGTCGCTGGAGCTTCTTGATCTGTGCACAACCCCCCCACACCTCCTTGTCTCATTGCCCTTCCTGCTGCATCTTCCAACCTCGGCATCTGTGCCTCACCCTCATCTCGGTGTCTGCGTCTTCTTCTCACCTTCCACTCCCTTCCTTCCATCGTCCTCCCCTTGCCCCCTCGGCTTGAATGCACAGATAACTCACTCTTCGCTGTCCTCAACAGGAAAAGTCCAACGGATCAAATCATCGTACGCGGGTATCCAAGTGAACATGCAACCGCATGCACATGACAGTGAGAAAAGTGAGAAGAAAAAGTGTGGTGGGGATTCAACATTGTGGAGCCACCACATGTCAGATCTACTGCTACGTTCACCCTGCACTCTCCATTTTAGTGCACAAGCTTCGTGAAACTCACTGCTCACACTTTCATCACTATGAGAGACTGTTTAGGGCAGGTGTGTCAAACTCTTTTTTGGCGCCGGCCACATTTTAGTTACCGTTTCACTTGGAGGGCCGTTGTGACTGAAAACATATCGAGAAGTCAAGAATAACTGTTGATTTAACTATTGTTCAAGTTAGTGCCATGAGGGGTTTGGTAACAAGAAAATGCTTTTTTTTAGATATGAGAAGTTGAAATTTTGGTACAGATTTTAGCAATCATTGTATAAGTTGACATGTTTGAGCTGCTTTCGCGGGCCACATAAAATGATGTGGCGGGCCAGATCTGGCCCCGGGCCTTGAGTTTGACACCAGTGCTTTTAGGGCTTCGGTGCTGCTGTTTTGGTTAGCAACAGAGTTGAAATGGGCTCAGCAGTATCTATCACAGTTTGTCTATGTGTTATTGTCCCCCGAACCCCCCCAATTAAAAACAAATCAAAACATGTTTGTTCTTGATGATAAAGGGTGCCCGAGGTATCTTAATGTCTGTGATCACGCATTACAGCCTTTCAGCCTCACTTTTAACTCACCTAGCTAAGGCTTTTGTTACCATGGTAATGAAGTTGCGACGAGGCTACGACGACTATTAGTTTGTGTGTGTGTGTGTGTGTGTGCGTGTGTGCATGCGTGTGTGTGCGCGCGTTAGCGCGCGCGCGTCCCGCTCTCCCTCTGCGAAGTTAGTTTGAAGTTTGCCACTTTTGCAGTGAGAAAAAACACCTCCACGCACCCTCGGGGGAGGCAAATGATGTGAAGAGCGGCGTATCTCGCTATGCAAAGATAACACACCTGCTTTCTCCTCTGATATCTGGCGCAACATGCTAATGATATCGCGTCCCAAGAGGCAGAATTGGATCCCGGGTAGAAAGGGACAGTTTCGTGTGAGACAAGAGTCATTTTGTTAAGCCGTTGTTCTCTGGATGAGTGATGTCGTTTGAAATCATTTCTTGCTTTAATTATCTTTATGATGTCTCGTTTGATTTTTTTTTTTGTTAGGTTTACTTTGATTGTAGCGTTTCTTTCGGCGCTCAGGTGACCATTTGGCTTCGTTGGTGGATGACACATTGGGATTTTATCGTCCCACTGGGCATGTCGAGCATTTTTGCCAGGTCTGACCGTACGAGTCATTGGGTGACCTTTCAATCACGTGATGCAGTTTTTTTTTCCCCTTGACGGAAGCATAGCGTATGTCTTGCGGCACGGTTGACCGGACGTCCCCTTTTACCTGCCCGCATCCACATTTTGTGACCTACGGGGCTTTGAAATTGCTTTCTCTAAGTCAAGAAATACCGCAACTGACGGTACGATTACGTCGTTGAGTATCATTGAACGACAGCTCAGTCGGTCATATGATGCAATTTTCCCTCGAGTGAAACGGAACGCGTTTTTCGTACCTCGGGTGAGCAGATGGCCGGTTTTGCTTTACCTTGTAGCTGATTTCCTTTTGGTTTTTTTCACCTGGTCCTGACCACTTTTTGGGACTGACAAGGATTGTAAAATCATTTTCTTTTGGATTATGGCACGGCGGATTCTCAGTCAGCGTTCAAGTGATCACCGGAAAAAAAAAAAAAAAAGGTAAAGCATGGATTAAACGTTTCCCGAAATGGTCGGAAATGTTCATCCAAGCAGCCATTGCACACTTAGATTCTGTTCAGCTCAACAACTACAAAAAAAACACCCCATATGTAATTTCTTCACCCTAAATGTTGACGACTTACTAACGTGAGCCCAAATACAAAAAAAATAAGACTGAAAAATGACGGTGTCTTGGTACGGGGGCCGCAATGTTTGCATACACTTCAACTGCTCAGAAAGTAACACGTACCCGCTGTTCTTTTTTTTCCTGAAACATTGATGAAGAATTAATCGTCCATTCATGAATGTCAAAAAGGCTATTAATGCGTCTTGTCAAGATCCGGAGTTCAGAACTTGATATAGACAATTAGGAGGATATTCTTGGCCCGGCGCGAGATGGACGTGGAAGGTACGACGTGTGTGTGGAAAATGAAGAGTACGTGTATGTATTTTTAACCCATCAGTTTTAAAGGTGTCTGTCAGTATTAAAGCAGCATAAAGTCAGCGTTAGCACAACAACAACAACAAAAAAAGGAGATTTCCTGCCTCTTTAAAATGCGTCAGCCTCGCATCCATACATAATATTCAAAGATATCCATCTTTCATCAGGCATCAGTGCGCAACCGTAAGTAGCGACGTCCTTTGTGGGCTCTGTCGATACGTCTGGAGGTGAATTTACAACGGCACAATGACATTAGGGGCGACCAGTTTCACCTACAAGCTCCCACAATGCAACAGTGCTGCGGCCTTTTGCCTGCCATATAAAACCGGGGTTTGCTCTTTTAAAAAGATTCATCTGAGCAGTTTAGGACTTAAATACAGTGGTAACTCTACTTGCAAAATTAATTGGTTCTGGAAGAAATGTCTTCACTAGAAAATTTGTGAGTGGAGACGCGTTTTCCATGTCAATGCCCTAATCCGTTCCAAGCCCCCACCAAAATGCAAACACAAATGTTTTCTAAAGCATAAAAATGCATCAAAATATGTAACAAATACACATTACAATTGGATTACTGCACAAAAAATGAGTTGCACATAGTGTAAAAAAAAAAAAAAAGAACAGAGTAAAGAATGAAACATCCGTGGTGTGTATTACTATCATTCCTCAAATCAGAAATAAATAAATACAAATGATTAGAGAACGACTGTGTCTGGTGTGAGAATGACAATCACATCTGGCACAACAGGGCGGCAGAGTGACAAAGGCCCATTTTAACTCATGCACTGCCAATGCCGCTTATTTCTTTTATAAATCCTAACATGGTAAGTCGGGTAAAGGAGTGTCTGAAAATGTCTGGCAGTGATAAAAGACATTGTCAAGGCGGCTAATGAAGCGCTGATATTTACCCAACTTCCTTTTTACTCCATAGCTTTAATGGCCTTCTTCATTCTGCATTATCTGTTGGACTTAAAGTCTGTTTTACACTATTCATGCGCTGTGGGCTACAAGATACAGACTGATAGTGGCTTTGATCCATTAAAAGCACATGGCTGAGGTGGCGGAACTGTAACGGCAAAAATACCAAGGTAAAGACAAAATAAAATCTCTCGGGCTACATGGGACCAAAGCGCCATGAGAGCGACCCTGCTTGAACTCTGTTTAACTGGGCATGTGCAGTGATGACGGAAGGGAGGGAACGAGGAGCCCAGCCGACATCGTGGCGGTGTATATTCTCAATATCGTGAATGAATAATTTAAGGGTGGCTCTTTTCCTATAAATGTTGTCCTCATTCATTTTTAAGCGCTTCAGTTACACGCACACCAGCTCAGCTCCAAGGCACTGCTCACGCCAGTAAGGGCACTAAAAGACCGTCCGATGGACAGGAACGTTTTGGGATTGCTGGATGTAATTAAATGTTGGTCCTCATTACGCATATTTTTATCTAGATCCCTCGATCGCTTTGACATTTAATCGTACCAGTCACAGATTCAAGAAACCCAATGCCGGATATAGCAAAGCAGCCCCAGAGCATGACCGACGCCAACCTTTCTGACACTGGCCTGGACATTTTGCTCTGGAATGGACTGACATTTCATTGTACCTGGCACGGGTTCAAAACATCCTGTGTCAATGTAGCAAAGCCGCCCCAGATCATAGCAAAGGCCAGACTTTTCAACACTGAACAGCATATTTTTGTCCAGGATATGCCATGGTAGTCTTGAAACTGCATCCAGATGCAGCATTACTAGTTTTTTCCATTGACTGTTTTGGGTTTTTCTTTCTTTAATGGTAGGCTACAAATAAATTTGCTCACATGTATAAATGCACTTTAAATCCATATATCAGAGTCTAGTTGAAATTGCTCAAGCATCGCGATCATTACTATGAAATCATGGACTGCAGCTAGGACATTGAGACTAGGTGAGGGGTAGTAAAGCTTTCCAAGTTTGTGGCTATATTTAGCGACAGTGTTACTGGAGACTTGTGGAGACTCGAAAACTACCTCTGGAGAAGGAGACAATCTCCGCTCTGTGCCCAGACAGCATATAAATGCAGTTTGCACAAAGCAACTGATGGCAAATTCAACCATCCCCAACGCGACTTGTTAGCGGCATCTACTGAGCAACCCACCTGAGCATAAGCACACCTGGCATCCATGTCAGAGCTCCTCAAAGGCGGGTAAACGCGCACCTGCAGGGCAAGGAGAAGAAGAGAGGTGGGAATGGGGGGGGGGGGCACCGCATTAAGAAAAAGCACTTGTCAGGTAGCCCATTAGAGCAACATTACAAAGGCAGAGTGTGTGTGTGTGTGTGTGTGTGTGTGTGGGTGTGTGTGTGTGTGTGTGCATGCAGCAGCGTGCACGTGCGACTCTCCTTTTGTGCCTCTCAATGCCAGCGGGAAGATGAGATCATTACCTGTGACTGTGAGGCTAATGTAGCACAGAGCCGACAAAAACACACACACACACACACACACACACCCGCATCGAGAATAAATGAGGCTAATGTGAGTACACTTCGGGAACAAAAACGAAGGCGACCACGGGGCTCGCCTCCATTTGGACACGGCGACACGTCTCATTTTTACAAACGTTGCGGGGAGATGACAAGAGACAAGAATGGCGGGACATCTAATTGGAGACGTGACGGGAATGAATACTTCCATTTTCTGCTCCGTCAATGAATAAAACAGCAGCAGACGTGGCGCGCCGTGCGTAGGTTAGCTCGTTAGAGCAGGTGAGGATTGAGAAGTTGCTATCTTTGGTAAATATCTCGGGAAAAGCGGCACGGCACCCGAGCGGTGCAGCATGTCTGCCTCGCAGTTCTGAAGTTCAGGGTTCGAATTAGGGCTGATCGAGTTTGCAAAATAATCCCAATTTATTTTTTGAAGGCTCTCTTTCCCGTTTATATTTTTACAAACACAAGCAATACATTATTCTGTATTTAAATTAAACAAAGTGAGAGGTATTATATCGCGCATATTTGGTGGTAGCATTAAGCTAGCAGACGTTCATAAGTTGCGCGTGTCTGTGCAGGAGTCGTTTTGGTGTCTTGATGTCAAAAAGTGAACAGCGTGATGAAGAGGACTTTAAATACCAATTCCGATTCCGGTTGAACCAGGAGATTTATTGGAAGAGTCACAAAAGGGAGCGTACTTTGAGATTTTCATGGCTCAAAATGTTGCCAGCTAGCTCTCACAAGTTGTGCGTAAGTCTTGAAAAATAGATCAACTGGACTCAAACTCAAAAGTTTAGAGAAGGTCAAGTTTACCTGTTAAGTGCACTTCATCCGAAAGTGTCCCCACAATGTATATCCACGTCCCACCTTTTTTCGGTCTAGTTTATAATTAACACTTCACGACTCTAAACAAGGTCCAATTACGCAGAATAAAAACAGTCTGAGGACTGTTATCAATGTAGTTTTTTTTCCCCCCCAGCGGGGCAGCTCAACGTCAAGACGCCGCAGACAATGAGAAGCGGCAAAATAAATGAGTTGTAATTTCCGAGTGTGTTTGCATCGGGAGAAAGCAGCGACTCCGCTTCCGCAGTCGTGCCCCCGTAAATTGCCTCTTTCACTTCCATTTTTGTTTCTGCTTTCAATTACTTAAGCATTACTGCTGAGGCGAAAACAGAATTAACCAAGTCATTTGCAAAAAAACCTTCTATGTCTTCTTCATGCTTTCGCTCGCTCGCCCTCTTCTTCCCTCCTCCCCCAAACGCGGCACCCACACGCGACGCGGAGCCTTTCATAATCATGTTGCAATCACGTGCGCGCGAAGCAGCATATAAGAACATTGAATATTAAGCGGGCATTAATTTCCATCTTAGAAGAATATAAGATGAATTAAACATGGCCGACGAGGTTGCCCAGAGTTTTATCCTTGCTGCTCATCCACGGTGATAATGCACTGCGGGAAATTGGCAACAGCCAATGACAGATAGTCGCATTTGTATGTGGTGAAAATGGCATTTGTGCATGTTCAACTACAGCACATGCAGCATGTATTGTAAATGTGCATTAGAGATCCAAATTAGGGTTTCAAATGACTTTTTTTTTAATATAAATTCCGCAAGGATTCGGGTTTCATGGTTAGAGTTGCATTCCTGGTTTAGGGTTTCAAGACAAGGTTAGTGTTTCAAAAGAAGATGTGAAATAAAGGTTGAGGTTTCAAATGAGGATTTGAAGCAAAAGGTAGGATTTCAAGGCAGGGTTAGGGCTGCGAGGAATCGTTTTGAGCAACAGGATTTCAAAGTAAAGGTTGGTATTTCAACCTACGGTTTGGGTTGTAAATTAAGATTTCAAGGCCAGGTGTTCCAAGTTTGGGTTTTAAATAAGTTTTTCTACAGTTACGCATTCGCATTTCAATCTTGGTTTAGGGCAGGGTGTCAAACTCATTTTTGTTATGGGCCACATTGTAGTTATGGTTTCCCTTATGGAGGGCCATTAGAAATTTGGGGAAACCATAGAAATGTTTACTCACCTCCACATATTGCATACACGGCGCACAACAAATTGATGGAGAGACACAAGTTTCAAAATCAGAAGTCAAGAATAATGGCTGTTATTGTGGATTACATATGACACTTTTAAATTTTGGTTAAGACTTAAGCAAGCATCATGAAACTTGCCATGCTTGCTTTGCTTTCGCGGGCCACATAAAATGATGTGGCGGGCCAGATCTGGCCCCCGGGCCTTGGCTTTGACACCTGTGGTTTAGGGTTTCAAATTAAGGTGTCTGACTTGGTTTTAGGTTTGAACCAGGGCTTGACGCCTCTTTAAGTCTTTCAAATAAGGGTTTGGGCTCCAAAGTTTTGGGCTCCAAAGTCCCGTTCCAATTCAGAGTTAGTGTCTCAAGTCTGGGTTAGAGTTTCCAAGTAAGGATTCAAGCCTGGATGAGCGTTTCAAACAAAGTGGCAGGGTAACCAGAGCGTGGAGTTTCAAAGCCGTGATAGCGATTCCCATCATTCCACAAGGATCGCTCGCCCCTTCTTCATCTTTGTGCTGCATGGCTTCTGCCTCTTAAACTTGCTGGCCCCCCTGCTTGCTCCTAATAACCTATGATGAGTCCTCCACACTTGAGCACCCTCTCACCAGACACCCACTGAGACGCAACACACCCGCACACGCACGCACGGACGCACACGAATCTAGACACGACGACAGCCATCTGCAAGGCAATTAATGGCTGCATCTACTGCACTCAAAGGAACAAGAGCAAGCATATGACTGGAAGCTAACAGTCTCGTTGGCGGTACTCTGGTGTCAAGTCAGCGTTCCAAGGTGGACAGCAAGCCAGGGTTTTTAAAATTCAAATTTCAGTCTCGGTTAGGACTTCAAGGTACGGTCTTAATGAGTCATTTGGGTTCCCTGTAGAAATACTGACAATGGAGCGTTCCATACTCGAGCAGCTCGGTTGGCCGGCGGGCCGGCCATCCTTCAGCGGTGCAGTAAGTGAAGGCCGCGCTGGCAGCTAAAGCCAAATGGAGCTCCATTTCGCCCTCAGAAAGAAGGATGAGCTGCAGAATGAGGGCACACACAGACGGGTGCGGCTGCAGGTATGACTGAGAGTGGGAATCATAAAGGCGAGGTGGACGCAGGGGGGAGGAAAGGGGAGGGGGGGGGCACATGGCCACGCTGCCGGCATACTGATGCTGCAGGCAGGCAGACGCGCAGACAGCCCAGTGCGGCGTAGCGTCTCTGCTCTTTCCATTATTGGTGGGAAATAACAAAATACTGAACTAATGGAGTGGAGTCCATTTTTCAGGGATCAGTATTTAAATAGAGTGATGCTTTTCCTCATACAGTGGAAGCTCTACTTATAACATGAATTGATCCTGGAAGAAATTTCTTAACTAGAACATTTTGTAAGTCGAGACGCGTTTTCTATGTAAATGCCCTAATCCGTTCCAAGCCCGCCCAAAATTCAGACGTAAATGTTTTCTAAAGCATAAAAATGCATCAAAATAAATGTTAAAATTACATTATTACACAATAAATGAGAGTTGTACATAATGTAAAAAAACTAAGAATGGGGGGGGGTTGCCGTCTTTAGTTGATGTTCTCTCTCGGAAATGTTTTTTTGCCTGGCATTTTGTGAAGAACTGATCCAAAGTTACAAAGTGGGGTTTTCAATCAGGGTTAGAGGTTTTCAAATGAAGGTTTTAATCCTGGATGAGAGTTTCAAAGTAGGCTTTCAAATCTGGGTTCAGGGATTCAGGTCTCAAAACAGGATTTGGTCCCTTGTGTTTTTCTCTCATAGGTTTTTGTTAGTTTGAGTTTGGGGGTTTTCAGGACTTTGCTTGTGTTATGGATTTAGTTTTTCCGGTGTGAGCCTCGAAGCAGTTTTTGTTAATATATTTGTTTCCGTACACCCTGCCTCCGTGCTTTTTTGCTCCATCACGCGTTCCAGGATAGTTGAGAGTATCTGGAGAAAATCCACACAAAGCATCACCAGAACATAGTATCGCTCCATCAGGGTTTCGAACCCAGAACTACTGAGTGCGAGGCAGACGTGCGTATCACTATTCACCGTGATGCCAGGATGTGACCGTTGCAGGAAAATGTCGTTCATAGTCTCGCTCGTCGAGAATCTCAGTCGGACCTGCAGCTATTTCCTTGCACTGAAACTTCCTAACGTGCTTCAAACGCCGTCTCAAGAATCTCTGGAGACATCCCAGCAAATGTTTGAATGCAGCAGCAGCAGCAGCAGCAGGACAATTGGATTACTGCACAAAAAATGAGTTGCACATAGTGTAAAAAAAAAAAAAGAACAGAGTAAAGAATGAAACATCCGTGGTGTGTATTACTATCATTCCTCAAATCAGAAATAAATAAATACAAATGATTAGAGAACGACTGTGTCTGGTGTGAGAATGACAATCACATCTGGCACAACAGGGCGGCAGAGTGACAAAGGCCCATTTTAACTCATGCACTGCCAATGCCGCTTATTTCTTTTATAAATCCTAACATGGTAAGTCGGGTAAAGGAGTGTCTGAAAATGTCTGGCAGTGATAAAAGACATTGTCAAGGCGGCTAATGAAGCGCTGATATTTACCCAACTTCCTTTTTACTCCATAGCTTTAATGGCCTTCTTCATTCTGCATTATCTGTTGGACTTAAAGTCTGTTTTACACTATTCATGCGCTGTGGGCTACAAGATACAGACTGATAGTGGCTTTGATCCATTAAAAGCACATGGCTGAGGTGGCGGAACTGTAACGGCAAAAATACCAAGGTAAAGACAAAATAAAATCTCTCGGCTACATGGGACCAAAGCGCCATGAGAGCGACCCTGCTTGAACTCTGTTTAACTGGGCATGTGCAGTGATGACGGAAGGGAGGGAACGAGGAGCCCAGCCGACATCGTGGCGGTGTATATTCTCAATATCGTGAATGAATAATTTAAGGGTGGCTCTTTTCCTATAAATGTTGTCCTCATTCATTTTTAAGCGCTTCAGTTACACGCACACCAGCTCAGCTCCAAGGCACTGCTCACGCCAGTAAGGGCACTAAAAGACCGTCCGATGGACAGGAACGTTTTGGGATTGCTGGATGTAATTAAATGTTGGTCCTCATTACGCATATTTTTATCTAGATCCCCTCGATCGCTTTGACATTTAATCGTACCAGTCACAGATTCAAGAAACCCAATGCCGGATATAGCAAAGCAGCCCCAGAGCATGACCGACGCCAACCTTTCTGACACTGGCCTGGACATTTTGCTCTGGAATGGACTGACATTTCATTGTACCTGGCACGGGTTCAAAACATCCTGTGTCAATGTAGCAAAGCCGCCCCAGATCATAGCAAAGGCCAGACTTTTCAACACTGAACAGCATATTTTTGTCCAGGATATGCCATGGTAGTCTTGAAACTGCATCCAGATGCAGCATTACTAGTTTTTTCCATTGACTGTTTTGGGTTTTTCTTTCTTTAATGGTAGGCTACAAATAAATTTGCTCACATGTATAAATGCACTTTAAATCCATATATCAGAGTCTAGTTGAAATTGCTCAAGCATCGCGATCATTACTATGAAATCATGGACTGCAGCTAGGACATTGAGACTAGGTGAGGGGTAGTAAAGCTTTCCAAGTTTGTGGCTATATTTAGCGACAGTGTTACTGGAGACTTGTGGAGACTCGAAAACTACCTCTGGAGAAGGAGACAATCTCCGCTCTGTGCCCAGACAGCATATAAATGCAGTTTGCACAAAGCAACTGATGGCAAATTCAACCATCCCCAACGCGACTTGTTAGCGGCGTCTACTGAGCGACCCACCTGAGCATAAGCACACCTGGCATCCATGTCAGAGCTCCTCAAAGGCGGGTAAACGCGCACCTGCAGGGCAAGGAGAAGAAGAGAGGTGGGAATGGGGGGGGGGGGGCACCGCATTAAGAAAAAGCACTTGTCAGGTAGCCCATTAGAGCAACATTACAAAGGCAGAGTGTGTGTGTGTGTGTGTGTGTGTGTGTGTGTGTGTGTGTGTGTGTGTGTGTGTGTGTGTGTGTGTGTGTGTGTGTGCATACGTGCGCGTGCACGTGCGACTCTCCTTTTGTGCCTCTCAATGCCAGCGGGAAGATGAGATCATTACCTGTGACTGTGAGGCTAATGTAGCACAGAGCCGACAAAAACACACACTCACACACACACGCATCGAGAATAAATGAGGCTAATGTGAGTACACTTCGGGAACAAAAACGAAGGCGACCACGGGGCTCGCCTCCATTTGGACACGGCGACACGTCTCATTTTTACAAACGTTGCGGGGAGATGACAAGAGACAAGAATGGCGGGACATCTAATTGGAGACGTGACGGGAATGAATACTTCCATTTTCTGCTCCGTCAATGAATAAAACAGCAGCAGACGTGGCGCGCCGTGCGTAGGTTAGCTCGTTAGAGCAGGTGAGGATTGAGAAGTTGCTATCTTTGTTAAATATCTCGGGAAAAGCGGCACGGCACCCGAGCGGTGCAGCATGTCTGCCTCGCAGTTCTGAAGTTCAGGGTTCGAATTGGGGCTGATCGAGTTTGCAAAATAATCCCAATTTATTTTTTGAAGGCTCTCTTTCCCGTTTATATTTTTACAAACACAAGCAATACATTATTCTGTATTTAAATTAAACAAAGTGAGAGGTATTATATCGCGCATATTTGGTGGTAGCATTAAGCTAGCAGACGTTCATAAGTTGCGCGTGTCTGTGCAGGAGTCGTTTTGGTGTCTTGATGTCAAAAAGTGAACAGCGTGATGAAGAGGACTTTAAATACCAATTCCGATTCCGGTTGAACCGGGAGATTTATTGGAAGAGTCACAAAAGGGAGCGTACTTTGAGATTTTCATGGCTCAAAATGTTGCCAGCTAGCTCTCACAAGTTGTGCGTAAGTCTTGAAAAATAGATCAACTGGACTCAAACTCAAAAGTTTAGAGA
Organism: Hippocampus mohnikei; assembly: GCA_026261675.1. NCBI lineage: Eukaryota > Metazoa > Chordata > Actinopteri > Syngnathiformes > Syngnathidae > Hippocampus > Hippocampus mohnikei. The sequence goes on along the minus strand of JAKGUB010000332.1, from coordinate 12,390,236 downwards.
AGGTCAAGTTTACCTGTTAAGTGCACTTCATCCGAAAGTGTCCCCACAATGTATATCCACGTCCCACCTTTTTCGGTCTAGTTTATAATTAACACTTCACGACTCTAAACAAGGTCCAATTACGCAGAATAAAAACAGTCTGAGGACTGTTATCAATGTAGTTTTTTTTCCCCCAGCGGGGCAGCTCAACGTCAAGACGCCGCAGACAATGAGAAGCGGCAAAATAAATGAGTTGTAATTTCCGAGTGTGTTTGCATCGGGAGAACGCAGCGACTCCGCTTCCGCAGTCGTGCCCCCGTAAATTGCCTCTTTCACTTCCATTTTTGTTTCTGCTTTCAATTACTTAAGCATTACTGCTGAGGCGAAAACAGAATTAACCAAGTCATTTGCAAAAAAACCTTCTATGTCTTCTTCATGCTTTCGCTCGCTCGCCCTCTTCTTCCCTCCTCCCCCAAACGCGGCACCCACACGCGACGCGGAGCCTTTCATAATCATGTTGCAATCACGTGCGCGCGAAGCAGCATATAAGAACATTGAATATTAAGCGGGCATTAATTTCCATCTTAGAAGAATATAAGATGAATTAAACATGGCCGACGAGGTTGCCCAGAGTTTTATCCTTGCTGCTCATCCACGGTGATGATGCACTGCGGGAAATTGGCAACAGCCAATGACAGATAGTCGCATTTGTATGTGGTGAAAATGGCATTTGTGCATGTTCAACTACAGCACATGCAGCATGTATTGTAAATGTGCATTAGAGATCCAAATTAGGGTTTCAAATGACTTTTTTTTATATATAAATTCCGCAAGGATTCGGGTTTCATGGTTAGAGTTGCATTCCTGGTTTAGGGTTTCAAGACAAGGTTAGTGTTTCAAAAGAAGATGTGAAATAAAGGTTGAGGTTTCAAATGAGGATTTGAAGCAAAAGGTAGGATTTCAAGGCAGGGTTAGGGCTGCGAGGAATCGTTTTGAGCAACAGGATTTCAAAGTAAAGGTTGGCATTTCAACCTACGGTTTGGGTTGTAAATTAAGATTTCAAGGCCAGGTGTTCCAAGTTTGGGTTTTAAATAAGTTTTTCTACAGTTACGCATTCGCATTTCAATCTTGGTTTAGGGCAGGGGTGTCAAACTCATTTTTGTTGCGGGCCACATTGTAGTTATGGTTTCCCTTATGGAGGGCCATTAGAAATTTGGGGAAACCATAGAAATGTTTACTCACCTCCACATATTGCATACACGGCGCACAACAAATTGATGGAGAGACACAAGTTTCAAAATCAGAAGTCAAGAATAATGGCTGTTATTGTGGATTACATATGACACTTTTAAATTTTGGTTAAGACTTAAGCAAGCATCATGAAACTTGCCATGCTTGCTTTGCTTTCGCGGGCCACATAAAATGATGTGGCGGGCCAGATCTGGCCCCCGGGCCTTGGCTTTGACACCTGTGGTTTAGGGTTTCAAATTAAGGTGTCTGACTTGGTTTTAGGTTTGAACCAGGGCTTGACGCCTCTTTAAGTCTTTCAAATAAGGGTTTGGGCTCCAAAGTCCCGTTCCAATTCAGAGTTAGTGTCTCAAGTCTGGGTTAGAGTTTCCAAGTAAGGATTCAAGCCTGGATGAGCGTTTCAAACAAAGTGGCAGGGTAACCAGAGCGTGGAGTTTCAAAGCCGTGATAGCGATTCCCATCATTCCACAAGGATCGCTCGCCCCTTCTTCATCTTTGTGCTGCATGGCTTCTGCCTCTTAAACTTGCTGGCCCCCCTGCTTGCTCCTAATAACCTATGATGAGTCCTCCACACTTGAGCACCCTCTCACCAGACACCCACTGAGACGCAACACACCCGCACACGCACGCACGGACGCACACGAATCTAGACACGACGACAGCCATCTGCAAGGCAATTAATGGCTGCATCTACTGCACTCAAAGGAACAAGAGCAAGCATATGACTGGAAGCTAACAGTCTCGTTGGCGGTACTCTGGTGTCAAGTCAGCGTTTCCAAGGTGGACAGCAAGCCAGGGTTTTTAAAATTCAAATTTCAGTCTCGGTTAGGACTTCAAGGTACGGTCTTAATGAGTCATTTGGGTTCCCTGTAGAAATACTGACAATGGAGCGCTCCATACTCGAGCAGCTCGGTTGGCCGGCGGGCCGGCCATCCTTCAGCGGTGCAGTAAGTGAAGGCCGCGCTGGCAGCTAAAGCCAAATGGAGCTCCATTTCGCCCTCAGAAAGAAGGATGAGCTGCAGAATGAGGGCACACACAGACGGGTGCGGCTGCAGGTATGACTGAGAGTGGGAATCATAAAGGCGAGGTGGACGCAGGGGGGAGGAAAGGGGAGGGGGGGGGCACATGGCCACGCTGCCGGCATACTGATGCTGCAGGCAGGCAGACGCGCAGACAGCCCAGTGCGGCGTAGCGTCTCTGCTCTTTCCATTATTGGTGGGAAATAACAAAATACTGAACTAATGGAGTGGAGTCCATTTTTCAGGGATCAGTATTTAAATAGAGTGATGCTTTTCCTCATACAGTGGAAGCTCTACTTATAACATGAATTGATCCTGGAAGAAATTTCTTAACTAGAACATTTTGTAAGTCGAGACGCGTTTTCTATGTAAATGCCCTAATCCGTTCCAAGCCCGCCCAAAATTCAGACGTAAATGTTTTCTAAAGCATAAAAATGCATCAAAATAAATGTTAAAATTACATTATTACACAATAAATGAGAGTTGTACATAATGTAAAAACTAAGAATGGGGGTTGCCGTCTTTAGTTGATGTTCTCTCTCGGAAATGTTTTTTGCCTGGCATTTTGTGAAGAACTGATCCAAAGTTACAAAGTGGGGTTTTCAATCAGGGTTAGAGGTTTTCAAATGAAGGTTTTAATCCTGGATGAGAGTTTCAAAGTAGGCTTTCAAATCTGGGTTCGGGGATTCAGGTCTCAAAACAGGATTTGGTCCCTTGTGTTTTTCTCTCATAGGTTTTTGTTAGTTTGAGTTTGGGGGTTTTCAGGACTTTGCTTGTGTTATGGATTTAGTTTTTCCGGTGTGAGCCTCGAAGCAGTTTTTGTTAATATATTTGTTTCCGTACACCCTGCCTCCGTGCTTTTTTGCTCCATCACGCGTTCCAGGATAGTTGAGAGTATCTGGAGAAAATCCACACAAAGCATCACCAGAACATAGTATCGCTCCATCAGGGTTTCGAACCCAGAACTACTGAGTGCGAGGCAGACGTGCGTATCACTATTCACCGTGATGCCAGGATGTGACCGTTGCAGGAAAATGTCGTTCATAGTCTCGCTCGTCGAGAATCTCAGTCGGACCTGCAGCTATTTCCTTGCACTGAAACTTCCTAACGTGCTTCAAACGCCGTCTCAAGAATCTCTGGAGACATCCCAGCAAATGTTTGAATGCAGCAGCAGCAGCAGCAGCAGGATCCCAACGCAGGACTGTGATCAGATCCCTCCTAGGGCCGCACGCTGAAGAAGGGCATCTGAAAAGCACGTCAGCTGGGAGGGCCACGCGCAGGGGACGTTCGGCGGAGCCGAACCGAGTCTGTCCGCGTCCATTTCCCGGCTCTTTAATCTCAGCGGGCCCACTGCGGAGCAGGCGGCGCGGCACATTCCATTAATGCAAAGTGGGGCTTGAAGGCCCCATAATTTATTGGCTCTGCAGACTGGCCTCCGCCAGCAAATACTCCCCTCGACACCTTCAGCTTCCTTCTCTGACTTTGAATGGTCGCCATAGCCAAGTAGCATCGTACAAAATTGTTACGTTGAATCGTACAAAATTGTTACGTTGTTACTCTACTTCCAAATTTTGGGGAGTTTTTACGTTCCCATACGATATCTGAAGACAGATATCGGTACTTTCTACTCCTTACTTCATCAAAATCGGCTTGTCGCTTTCACAAACTCCGAGTCCACATGGCTTTGAAAGCCCATCCAATAGATCCATCAACCAAAGCAAGAATACAGGTATTATCAAATGTGGGGGGGGGGATCGCACTTAGCTGAAGAGGACGGTAGAGACACAGTTAGTCAATGGCATGCTTATTATTTAACGCTGTGGGATGGCGAAGGGGGGTGTCTGCGTGGGGGGTGGTCAGCTATCCTTCACTGTTAATTATTGAAACCGTTTTCTTTGTGTGTGCATGTGCGCGAGTTAATTATGTGTATCACTCATGAACAGTTGCCGTCCGCTTCCCTTTAGTGAGGTCAATGGCCATCTTGAGGAAATAATACTATAGTGTACTGCGTGTGCGTGTGCGTGTGTGTGTGCGTGTGTACTTCAATTAGCTGGTATAGATGTGGAGAGAAATGTGTCCCAAAATGATGATTAACCCTCACGGCTTCAAGCTTCTTACACTGTCTCGTAAATATTCAAAATCAGTAGTGTCCCTGCTCATCGTAGTCAAGTTTGTTCGAAAATGAGCCCCCCTGAGGTCCAACTGACAAAGAAGCTGCTGAAATTTGTCTTCTTTGCCTTTGACTGGGTGGTCCTAATCCCCGTCTTGTTTTGCCTGTTAGACTTCATAAATATTGTACTGTAATTAATAGCGTTTGAGTCTTTTTGTTTTTTTTAAGTACTGAAGAACTAAACAGGGCCAAGCCGCCTTCAGCTGGAACAACTAAACACCTTTTAAAATCAAATGTGTTTACACTGAGCTTTTTTTTTTTTTTTTTTTTGGTAATTAATTTCCCAGCTTGTGTTGTTTTATCTCTCAATTCCGCTGGCTTTGCGCGTGTTTGCTCGCCGCGAAGCACTTTTGGCTTATTACCAAACGTGACGACCTGACACAGAAGGAAATTTGGGGTGCCGGGGCACTAACCAACTAAAATGTTCATCAACAGCCTCTTGCGCCACCGCTTAGCCTAGCATTTAGCCACTGTCATGGGAACGCTAACGAACAGCGGCTTAAGAGAAAAACAACAAAAGTGAGTTTAATGAGAGCTCCGAGATAAGACGCATGAGCGCGCGCGCATGCACACGCACACAGACGAGCACACGAACACACACATTGTGACAGGCTCTTCTGCTTCGACTCTAATTAGACGGGAAGGAGTGCATGTGGAGAATGGGCTAACTAAGTGTCCGCGTCAATACACCATTGTGAGAGTCTGCCTGGACCTCACAGATCCATGGAGGAAGAGGAAGAGCAGGAGAGACAAATTAGAGCGAGGGCAAGACTCGGAGGGCAGCAGAGAAGAAGAGGAGGAATGTGCAGCAGTGAGAATGAAAACAGAGTGTAGCATCAGCCGTCTGACGGGTATAATATGTGCAGTATGTGGAGAAACCAGGCGGTATGTCTGGTTCTTGATCTTGTTCAGATGGATGTGAACCGATGGAGCGCTCGGCACAAAAACTGTCCGAATGCGCAGACTGTTAAAATGAAACCGCACTGATTCATCATTCATGAACTTTGCCATTTTTCCTGTGGAAGTTGCTATGAAAAAAAGAAGAAAATAAAAATACATCAAAGGAAGTAACCAAAATCAGTAAGCAATTTGTGCCCCCCCCCCCCCCCCAAAAAAAAACGGCACCGGCAAGGAGTGCCACTGTTGTAGATAGGCCCCAAGAGATATGGATTTTCTTTCGGCCAATACCACTGTCAGGAAAAAAAATTCTGATCACCGATTCATTGACCGATTAATTTTAAATATTTTTAATCACTAAAATAATTTTTGGGGGTGCCACAATGCTTACAGTAAAGGAATAACAAGCAGAACATTTTACAATATTTTGGCCTTTAGTGTTTGTCACACTTGACAACAGAGAAAAAAATTCTGAGGTCGTGATTTGTTAATGTGTTAAAAACTAAAAATAAAAGCTAATATCGGCCGATTAAATCGATTTATCTGTTGGGCCTGAGATGTTGATGCAATTTCGATCCAACAAGTGGCTACTATAATACATTGTGATTACACTTGATAAAAACCGTCAATTTCTTTCAATTCTCTTATTCTGACTTTTTACAATGTGGCGCTATTTTTCTTCAAAATTGTGTTTTTGGTCGCCGCAACGGATTAAAGGCCTTTCAGTCAGGAAAATAGATTTCATAAAACAGGACATGGAAGAAATTGAACTAGCACGTCAAGGTACCGCAATAGTTTGTCACGATCGCATTTTGGGTTCGACGATTCAAAATGTGGACAGTGTGGACATAAGTATGCATGAAGAACGGGTCAGAAGCGGCGCTGTAGATTGAGAAGCTAGGCAGGGAGGAGGCATTGGAGGTGGGTCTGGTGTGCCCACCGGCGGGACGCCGGTTACATTCATAAGAGACACAAAAATCTGTACGTGCGGCTTCATTCAAATGACTTGTGATCACCTTAATCAATTAGAGTTCGTTTCATCGAATATGAACTGCTGGCGTGTTAGTGGGCGTCGCCTTCGAAGAAAGCCACACCGGACAATTTAATTTCCTCATCAAGGTGACGGATGAAAGAGATCCGCTCGCCCCTCTCTCACACTTGTGCGCAAACACACGCGGCCACACGCCGCCGCCGTTATTACATTCCCTTTATTAAATATCCCGGCGGCCCCTTAATGGACAAATAGCATCTGATTCTATCAAGTCGCGTGTGGAGGACGCAAAGAGGAGGAGGAGGAGGAGAATATTAACCGGGTCCTCGGCGGCACAGAGAATATGTCACGCCGAGCAAATGAGTAATTCCCAAACTGATTGATTGTGCCGCGGAGAAAGCCGGAGGAGAAGAAGAGCGACTGATAAAAGGGCCCATAAATGTGGTGAGAAGTAGAGGTGATGAGGATGAAATGGAAGGAGAGAGCAAGAAAGAGAGAAAAGAAAGAAAGAGAGAGAGAAATGTTGTGATGGAAAAGATGGAGCTCGCCATATGTTTGACCGCACCCACAGTCCTCGTCCCCACACTGGAAATTGGAGGGGCAGTGGCCACTTAGGGGGTCACATACCGGGAAAACTAATTTACTTTCAATTTCTCTCCGACAGCAACGTAGTAAACCCCGGTGACATCAAATGCCAGGTTATGCTTTACAGCGAACCACTGCAAATTTGAGCTTCGACATTTGCAAGCTCGCAAGCTTCTTAAGTTATTTGCTGAAATCGCAATCTTTGGTCTGAAATCGCAATCTTTGGTGGGTTTTGAGATCCGGACAAGGCAATAAGCATTATTACTTTGGCGCCATCTTGTGGCATCTTGGTGCTAAGGAACTATGTTGAAGTGAGCTGAGCTGCATTTAGGAAATCTAATTCTGTATACTTGATTCCCGTGTCCTCGCAATTCAGCACAGGTTTGCATCTGCGTAGATATTTTCGCCCCTTTTTATCCCCAGTTGTTATTTTTAAGTATTTTGTTGAGTTTTGTTTTTGTCACCCAGCCCCCCCCCCCCATCCCCCCCATTTTTCATGGAAAACAGATGCAGTCATGAATGTTAATCAGCATTTTTTGTTTTCAGTTTGGGGGGGCTTAAAATAATGCATTTTAATGTGCATAATTTATATGTGTATATTCACATTTCATGAGCTGGACCGGGGTCCCGATCCTCTATGAATTGCAGGACAGGTATTCATGTTGAATCTTGCTGGACTCACTGCACAGAATAAATGTTTCTTTTTAATTCACTTTACTGATCAAAATAGGCTTGAGTTCTGGCGCTGCTGTTGGTTGTTCGCAGACTTCACAAAAGTAAAGCATACAGCAGAGAAAAAATTGGTTTTCATAGAAGACTTCACAAAATAATTTGTTTTAAAAAGTCATCTTGGAAATTATATAGCTGGGGGGGTGGGGGGGGGATAAAATCAAAGGGACCACTGCAACGTTATCAGTTTGTCTGATTTTGCTATTGCTAGCTAAAGGTTTGAGTCCCGGTGTATATTGTTATTTACATTTATTTGGAGAAAATGTGTAGTCGTTACCCCCCCCCCAAAACATTTTTTTTAAGTTTTACTATTTTTGGAGAGCTGTATATACTGTACAGTGTGCTTTGTAAAGAGGTGAGCAAAGCCATCCTGACGCATGCATGTCAATCGTGGATAGGGGGTGGAGGGGAGACAATAAAGATGGAGATTGAAACAGCCCCCTCTTAGGGTTGGGGGGAAAAAAGCAATGCGTCTTGCACACAAGCAGGTATCGACGAACGAGAGAAGACGCCGCCAGTGATGGAGAACAATCGGCGACTGATGTTAACCGACTGCTTGTAGCCATTCGACCGCAATGAGTTATTGATCAGCTCTGCGGGAAGAATATTTGCACCTGGGAGAGTGCATTGCAACGACAAAACTTTTTGCAGCACCGCTCTTGTACCGGGCGGTGGCAATGTTCGCCTGTACCTAATCAAGTATCCAGTAAGTTCTCTTAGAAAACTCCAAAAGTTCATCACGATTTATCCATAAATCAATTCCTACATTTTTTTCAGTTGTCCTTACAATGCGAACGTGAGTATTTACTTGTGCCCAGCGATTGGCTGGCGAGCAGCCCAAGGTGTACCTCACCCCTCGCCCAACGCCAGGTGGTACCTCCAGCTTGACAAGCACTTTGGAAAATGGTTGGATGGATGGATGGATGGAATATGCTTGTTTGTGTGCGTCTCTGCTGATGGACTGAGAAGTCAGGCATGAGTCAATAAACGCAATGGATGGATGCGTGAATACAAGTGACACGCTGCTTTGGATGCTCGGGGAAAAGTGAAAAAAAAAAAAAGATGTTTAATTAAAAATATGCAAATATGCCCACATGGCTATGTCGGCATATGGCTATATGGCTATCAAATACAGTTTAACAGCACAAAAAAAAAGGGGGGGGGCGGGGGTTCTGGTTGTGATGACGTTTTAATAGCAGGGAGTCATGAAGTCGTGAAATTAAGCAACCAATTGCGCAGAATGCTGAGTTGCAATCATTTATTTGTTTCTACACCGGTTGGTCAAAATTCTTAAAGTCAAACTTGTCTATGGTCCCAAAAAGTTTGTACTGTGCTGAAATAATATCAATGACATCATTGATAAATCAACGTCAACTCGACTTTCATTATATTATAAGGGACAGGCAACTATCGAATGTGTCATCTAAGTGGCCTCTGGATTAATCCCCCCCCCCTCCACCCAAAAAAATTGTTTTTATGAATTATTTTTTTACTCAGAATATTCTTCCAGAAAGGCTCATGAAGAATTCTTAAAATTGGGAAATGGGAGAGAAAATCACCCCCAAGTAGCACTGATGAAAAAAATCGCATCCCCTTTACCATTACAGTTGTCCCCCCCCCCCCCCAAAAAAAACTCATTTAAGCGTAGAAAACATTTTCGAAAAAGAGCACAGGGTTCATATCTAAGGCCACGCCTCTCCCCTGCGTCCAATTACAGCCATCAAACCTCGGCGAGCTATCGATCACACTGACCTCCACATGTGTGGAGCACCCATGTAACTTGTCCAGCCATCAGCCGAGCTAACACGTCAGCTAACTCACCGCTTGACCTCCCCCGTAGCCCCCCGTCCCTTCCCCATGTCTGTAATAATAACTCAAGTGTCAAGTGAGGAAAGTCAGCTTTTTCCAATCCCGTTTTGGCATGCATATTTGGACTGTTATTATAATATCAACACGGAAGGGTTGCCGTGCCCCCAAGTCCCATGCGTGCATCACCCTGGTTAATTATTCATGGTTCACGTCTCCACATGCAAATGAGCTGATGTTCGGGTAACCAAAGTCACCAATCAAAAACCCCCAGATTAAAATTCTCGGTATTGTTTTGGCCACAGATCATTGTAATTGGTAAAACACACTTTTATCGCAGTTGCTCATTATGCCTTGGCACTAAAAAAAAAAAAATTCTTGTCTTGACAGCGCGAAATGATGGTAGCCGACTTCACAACAAGCAGCAAAAAGCCAACTTTTCTTTGGGCAGGTCATGACTGTGAACTTCACACGGTGCAAAATGCCACAGACTGGCAAAGTCGCGCGCAGTTCCTTTGCGTTGTATCACGGCGCCAAACCTGTGACCTGCTGTAAATAAACCATTGCTCCACAGCACCGTCCAAGCGAGACAGAAAAATCGGCAACAATCAGCGTTGCCAGACTACTACGACTCCGAGTAGACTATTGTCTGACGTTAGCCGCTAGTCCAAGGGAGAAGCCGGGGCGTTACTGTGAGGCAGTCGCAGCAGCAATGGATTATGGGGGGAGGCTGACAGACTGAAAGCGGCGCCCCATTAGAGAACGCGTCGGGAAGCTGGTGTGCCGCTCTGCTTCCCGTCGGCGCTCGCCTCCTCCCAGAGCCTTGATGAGGGCTTCGGGGAGAAGGCGAGCACACTGAAGGACAGCAGAGAAAGAGAACCAAGGAGAGGGAGGAAAGACAAAGAGGCACAAACGATATGAGACGGAGTCTCAATAAAGAGGCAGAGATATGCGCACATATATTATATGTGATTCTGAGTTTGACTTAAAGGGTGTTGGCCAACCTTTTTTAGTTTAAGCTCTGGATCATTGTCACAAACACACAGAACTCTGTTAGCATAGCAACGCTTAGCCTGACAGCCAGCCAGGGTGTTTTTTTGTTTTCCGTGGGAGACATGGCCACAAATAACCCTTTCCTCACACATCCTCATCATTACCTGCGTCGATGGGCTGACATACAAAGGCGATGTACATACAGTGGAGGGCTTCACTTGTCAGGATTACATTTCCAAACAAGGACATTTCTAATTTCGGCCTCAAGCAGCACAAAATAAACCAACAAACAATAGAGAGAAATATTCAAAAAACACTTCACACAGTACACTGGGAGAGAGCCAGAGGAGAAAAGGCGACAAAATCCAACATTGTCCCTAGTCGATGTGTTAAAAGTAAACAAATCGACTTTTTCCAAACTAACATATATAAAAGGGAAGTCAACTCAAAAACATTCTTCACAATACTATTTTCACTATTTTAAAGACGGCCTTCTGATTAATAGTGTGGAATATGAATTAGGCAGCAAAATCCATCCGTTTTTTTAATCCATCTCAGGTGGCGGCCATTTTGTCACCTGTTGTTGACTCAAAATGACATCGCAGTTGCTCAGGCCTCAGGTAACAGCCAATCACGGCTCACCTGTTTACCGAGTTTCGTCACGTGACGCTCGCAGTCGTCTTCATCAGAATACCGTGTTCAGTCGCGCGGCGCCGCACAGAACAACTTGCGAAGACAATTTTTGAGTTGACTTCCCCTTTGAGTTTATTGCAGCGCAGAGGTAGTACCTCATCATGCCCTCCTTCGACAATGAAAAAGCGTCAACGGCGCGGGAAAGGACTTGTACTTCATAATCTGACTACACGCTTGAAACAAGTATTTCGACAGCTCGCTTTGTTCCTTGATGAAAAGAGTCTTTCGCATTCTATTTCCATCCTCGGCTGAGTGCTTGTACAGAGTATGGCTCCCCAAAGGGGGGGCCAATGGGTCTGCCTGTGATGTCTGAAGGAGAAACGCGCAAGATCAGCCTGCTTTTCGGACCACCTGGAGGCGATTCTCGAACGGCTACACTTAAGAGCGCGACATTGTAGAAATCAAGTGTTCAAAGCCAGTCATCTTTTGATGTTGATTCCATTTCAAGCAAGCGTCATTACGTGGAGAGTTAGATGACACAAGATGGCGTCACGTATTCTGTAATCTGGGAATTTGGTGTTTGATTCAATGACCTGAAATGACGAAGAACCGATGAAATTATTTCTGGAATACACAAGCTTTTTTCTCTCATTAATTTTCTCAGAGGAGACGACTTGAATATGAGTGAAAAATGTGTGAGATTTCACCGCCGATCAAAATGAGCATTGTTAGGCCTTGGTGGCGGTCTGTGCTCGTTTTACTGATTGGCCTGCAGGTTGATAAGGAGAGGATGAAAAGGGTGTCGTGAGACTTGGCGTAAATCCGGCCATTATTTCGAGTGAGCCAAAGCTTTTCACGGCTCTGCCGTGCGTTATCTGATTGCACGCAGAGAATTTCCTCGTCACTGCAATCACAAATTGGACGGCGTGACACCCGAGAGGAGCCGGTGCAATAGGGATGGCTGGCAATTAGCAGACACCTTAAACTGCTTTCCACTCATTAAAAATAAGCCTTATGTTCTTTTTTTGGTCACCAAAAATGTGAATGTTTGAACTCCCCCGTCGCCCCGGCTCGGGAAAATCAAACGACTCGTACTCGGGCGCTTGTTAGCGAACGGCTGCTGTCAGGTTGCATTACACGGGGCGGTGTGAGTGCGTAGCGGCACGAGGACTCATTTAAGGCATCAAACCAAATGAGCGTAAATGTTTTTGCCAAATAGCCCCAAGCCGTCGTCGAGGCTTATTAGTTGGTGGGGGCTGAGATCTAACGTAGGAGCATCAGCTTCGGTTGTGTTGCGCTAAGTGCAGAAATATGACGAGCTATTTGGATACTAATTGAAAACCTGGAACGGTATCTGGCAGAAATCATTTGTTGCTATTTTTGTGGGCCCTTTTAAATAAGCACTACGGCTAACAATAGTCACTAAAATAACTTGAAACTGGCAAAAGCAGGGTTGACGTTGGGTCATGAAACCTCTGAGCCAATGTGGCCGAACAGAATGAAAATCTAGCCACACTTGTGTAGCTAGCCATGACATCGTGTTTCTGTGTCGCCCAAATAACACAAAATACACTAAAACTTCAGAGAAGATTTTTTTCTTTTTTTACCAGAATGTAGCAATAGCTTGATGGCTAACTGCAGGTTGTAGTGATAGAAATGGCCCAAGGAGTAAGGAAGCCGTTGCCTTGGTTGTCAGCTCGCCCCAAAAATCTGGATAACTGGGAGGAGTTAGCATGTGTCGGATTTAGCACGCTCTTGGCATAAACTGCTAACTTTTCTGACACAGAGAGCACATTTTGTTCCAGAACCTCTTGATAGTCTTGAGTCTTGTATCGTCCACAGGTCAAAGATATTGCCAGATATACTACAGAAACCCCAAAACATAACCGACACCAATCTTTTTTGACAAAAAAATTGTACTGCTCTGTGTCAGAGATATTGGTGTTTGCCATGTTTTGGGCATGAATCTGATCTTGAATCTGTGGAGGGCGTATCATGATATCTAAAGCCCGAGGAATTCTGAAAACCTGCATAGGCTTTGGCAGGAATTCTTTGTTGCTGTTATTCTGGTCCTTTTTTATTGTGTTTTTTATTTTTTTGTAGCTCAGGCTAATGTGACTGTTGCACTTTGGGCCTATTATATTCCCGTTCTGCAGCCAATTAGAGCAGCAGCAAGCAGCTTGTCAGTGTGGGTCCAATGGAGCTTGTCTCTGGTTCTGTCCAAATATGACATCCCTAGCCCCCCACTCACCTCCCGCTTAGTACTGCGGACACATGGCGACCGCTCGGCCCTTCACATGGAGGCCACCCGTGTCAAGTGTGACACTTCCTCTGGGCCTCTGCGACTCGACCTGTGTACGTACCATATGTGTGTTCTTGGATTTCTATATTTGGCTGAACTTGAACTGCAGGTCGAAGTGGCAGATAGCGGTTTGTTTTTGACTACTTCCATGTCCACTTTCAGTGAAAAATCATACAACATGACTCTTCACCCCACTGATTTCAATGAGACAATCTGCTACTCAATTTTGTTATTTATTTAATGATGGACACAGGAGTAGCTCAGATCAACAAATAGTGTGTTTTATTTCCGTAGTTTGTGCAGACGCAGGTGTGGAAAGAAAACTGATCGGTGTACTTCATTGGCATTACTCTGGCACTGATCTGATCTGCATGGTTGCACTACACTGCTTTGAGCAAATGGTGTCTTCAATGTGCAAGGAAAATACAATCTCAAGACGAAGGCATTCTGAAACTAAATGTGCTTTTCCGGTGTCAGAAAGATTGGTGTCAGTTACCTTCTGGGGTTGCTTTGCTTCACCTGGCACTGGGTGTCTCGAATCTGATCATATTATTACTTTGATCAGATTCAAGTTATTTATAAGACCGTTTTTCTTTCCTCCTTACTAGCAGGTAACCAAATATGATGTGTAAACTCCAGGAAACGTCTAAATCAGGTTACCGCAAACACATACAGCCATAGACTCAAATACAACCAGAAATCTCCTTGATGGAGGTAACCAGGCGAGGAACAATAACACAATCCCCTTCCTCGCGTGTGCATATTTGTGCATAAAAAGGAATTACAACATCCAAGGAGACATAATCCTGAGTGTGGTGTTAGGATTTATACGAGGAAGGATGACAATGATGAAGACGCATGCTGGAATGAGGAACAAGACTCCGTGCTGATGACCTTTCAGGGCGAAGACGAGGAGGAGGAAGAAGATGTATAGACGGGGAATCGCACCAGTGTGGGGGCGGCAGGGTGACACAAGACACTGTCTGTGTGTGTGAAGATGTGTGTCTATGCGCTCGAAGACACTCTTTCCCACGCAGCATCGAGGCTAAGCACGTACGATCGACAGTGTGCTCGGCGGCCCGAAAAACAGGTGAGCTGCAGTCTGGGGAATAGCCTACCCCCATCGCACATAACATTATATGTGCGAGCATATGTATGGGTGAGTGTTCATTAGCTTAAACGTAAGCAGTAGAAGTGAAAAGCGAATGCAATTAAAATGCGCTCGCATGTAGGCAAGGAGAGCTACGGTCACGATGCACATTCAGCTGTTTTTTTTCTTTTTTTGAGTCAAACGTACAAATCCAAAATGAGAACACTGACAAGGAGCTGCTGAATCTGCTGATTTTTGTCCATTTTAAAAGGAGCTATTTATTATTAATCGGTCAGGCGCTAGTCGAAGCAATAAACAATTTTGTTCTCTTTAAAGAAGAAAAAAAAAAACGTGTCCCCCAGCGTGACTCGCAATTATCGATTACAATACATGTAGCACAGCTTTTAATTGCTTGCTTAGCGCCAATAGAACAGTTAAACGTGCATTTTTGCAACAACAGGAAGGTGGGGGGGACGAGGCTATAACTTAAGTCATTAACACGGACGGAGAGACTCACAGACAGATGGACCAAAGAAGAAGAAACGTAAAGGCTGAAATTAAGACGCTTTATTTCCTCAAAGCGTTTTGTTGCTCAGCGGCGTTAAAAGCTGCTTTTCCTCTCTCCTTCACCCCCCCTGTGCCCCTCGGGCTGACAGAGACATGAGAGCCAGTGACACAAGTTAAGTGATTCCCAACCTTGCCAGCCAAAAAACCCACTGGCACAACACGCACGGACACACACGCGTGTATGCACACACACAGACGGACGCACGCACATTTGAGCGTGGGGAAGCATCTCAGATTCTTCCTTCCTTCATATTCATCGATTTCCTCCCACATTGTATTTTAACGCGGGCGGCAGCATCGTCCCCCGACCGTCTAGACGTGCACTCCTACATGTCTAGTCGTGTATGGAACAGTTCACGACGACCTAAGTGTCTCTTGCTAGTGCTGTACGCCCACAATATTAGGTAGACCCGCACAAGGTAATGGGATCCAGTAACAAATGTAAGGTGGCATATTTTCATACTCAACACATTCAGCCGACAAGGCTGGCAGACTGCACTGAGCGTGACACGAAATCAAATTAAACGGGTCATTGTAAGTCAACTTCCTCAATAAAGTAAAATTAAATTAAGAGAAAATGAAAATGGATAAATTAAAATGAGAATTAGATAAAGTGGGAAATTAGGATTAAATAGAATTATGTAAAAAAAAAAAACACACACACACACACACACACGTACGTTATTCGTTTCCATCCAGTGACCGCGTGAAAATGTGTGCGTTAAATGCGTCTCAAAAGTTGGAAACTCAGAGTGATCCAAAGAAGTCAAAATTCAAGGGCATGAAAAAATATACATACATAAAAATGAATGGATGTTTTAGTGTCAAACTTGGTCACAGAACTCAATACCAAAACCAAGGTAACACTATATGTGGAAGAGAGTGCCCTCCTATGTCACCCAACCCCCCCCCAAAAAAAAAAACACTCCCTCTGCATCTTTGCCGCTGTATTTGACACTTCTGACGACATACTAGTTTTGTGCCGTGACTCATTAACGTTGAATGTAATCTGATGATGCCGCATGTGCGCGGCTGGCGCGGGGCGATCAGAAGCGGCGGAGATGGCGCTTATTGTTCTCTTCTGTCAAAAAGAAACGATGACATTGTGATGACGGAGCAGCTTTTGACGCTCGCGCAAAAATAGCGGAAAGCTTGTCAGGAGCCGGTGAGGAGAACGAGCTGCTAACAAAGCACAGAAGCACCGCCGCCACGCCGTATATCAGAAGTGGATTTACACACGTGCGCGCGTAAGGGAGCAAATATATCACGATGCAAAAGCGAGCGAAGAGCTCGTCTGAGGCCTCCACTTCCCACATCCGCCTCGCTAATTAATACGCAGGCAAGGACACGTGAAGCCATTAATCAGCCATCTACGAGGCACCGTACAGCTCATTGGCTCAATTCACAAAGGGTTTATAGTAGTGGGAAGCGCTGACTGCTTAGCGAGTCTAGTGCAGACCTCCACCAAGGCAGGAGTATCCTAAATGGACTCATCAACAAAAGGCCCGCCTTTGTCTTAGAGGCAGATATTAACGAAATGTCTAGTACTGGATTAAAAATTGGGATTGAGGTTCATTCGGTTTTGAAGTCGGGAATGATGGAGGTGAAGAGGGTCCCAGAAGAATTCTTCCGGGAGTGCATTAGGCTAGAAGGGGATTCCTTCGAAGAGGGAATCTGTCATCAGAGGCTATTTCTTTTCTGACTTATCCAGAGGGTGCTGAGCGAGCACTGGGGACTTGTGTTGGGCACTACTAACACAACTGTAAATACTCGTACCATGTAAGCCTGGGGTGTCAAACTCACTTTTTTGTCGCGGGCCACATTGTCGTTACGGTTTCCCCTGGAGGGCCGTTATGACGGTGAATTTTGTGAAATCATACAAATGTATAACCACCTCCACATCTTACATACACGGCGAACAACAAATACAGTCATACCTCGGTTTTCAACCATAATCCGTTCCAGAAGGCTGTTCGAAAATCGATTTGTTCGAAAACCGAAACCACGCTCTTTTGAAAAAAATTTTTTATTGAACACGTCTGCTCACAATGGAACGCTACACGAGGAAGCGTCACTTCCTCATCTACACTTCAAACTAATCGAGGTAATTATCAACTATTTTTTTGGGGGTTCAATTACAACTCAGTACTCATGGCTGAGATGGATCCCTTCTTTACCCCCTGTGAATATTTATCTGAAAAATAGTCTGTAAATGTGTATTAAGAATGGCTGTCATTGAGCGAGGACTCCCTGTGTGGCGATTTAATCATCTTGTATCTAACTGGATGTGTCTTAAATCAACTTTCCAGCAGGTTAACTCCTGCTCTGGTGAAGGCAGCGTTTCAAAATGTCAGCTCCCTGCACTCGTGTTGTTTTCACAGCAAACTGGAGCAAGCGTGAAAAGGAGGAGGTGGGGGGGGGGGCACCATGACGACTGCTTCCCATTATCATCTTGAGTGTGGGAGCTTGAGAGGCACTGTCATCGATCCCTGCATCTCAGAAGGTGTTCCGCATGGATCTATACCGCACTCTCTTTTTTTCTTTTTTTTTTTTAATCTTACCCATACGTCATTACACACAAAAAGGCTCGGAGGAATAAATTGCCATGAAAAGTTCAAAGTGACTCTCGCTGAAATGGAATGCTTGGATCACGGCGTGCCATAAAAGCGGCGGGAGGAAAGAAAAAAAAAACAAGCTGAAGGGTGAGGGCGTGTGTCATCTCGATAGCGGCCGCGCTTTAAGGTCAAAGCCGTAAAAGGCGCAGAGGCCACGATGAAGGATGATGATGAGTTGAAACACATTTAATAATCTGGTGCTTAAAAGCGGACGTTTTGTTGACTTGTTAATGGCTTGTATCCAAATAGATGGGTCTCTGCAGTGGCTGACAAGCCAACAAGTGTGAAATTAAATAAAGTAAACAAAGGATTTTGCTATCTGGCTATTCCTGAAAATAAAGGCTGTGAGAGAGCGGTTTGGGAATTTTGCCCAATTGTTATTTCACAACTGGGCCAATTTACAAAATACAATAATCACTGACAGCGAGCGAAGCAAAACAATTGAATTGATGCGCCCGCCCCAATATGTTAACAAATGTTAGTAGTTTAAACAAAACAAACTACAATCCCAAACCACTTGAAGGTCATTCGAAACTCATCATACAACATTATCCTGAAAAATAAACGCATTAGAGATGATTTGATTGCTCTTCACTTCAACATACTCTTCTATGAGTGGTTCTTAACGTGGGTTCGATCGAAACAAAGGGATTCAGTGAATCGGTCTTAGAGGTTTGACGGAGCGTCTGCCGTGGAGGTTAAGACGTACCCGACTCACTATGTCAATTAGTTGAATTGGGAACAATGAACTGTGACTACAAGAATTAGTTACCCCCACACTGAGTTTATCCAGCCATGACTTGGTGGCTAGGCTAGATCCAGCAGCCATTTTCAAGAATACTGTTGGATGCACAGATCGGTGGTAACGTCTCTTAAGTTGCTTACACGGTGGACGGATGTTAAGTGTATGGACTGCTGCCTCCATTGGTCTTCGTTCCCATTTAGGGCACAAAACAAAACACTCTGGGCTTCGCTTGCCCGCAAGTGGAAGCCATCGAAAAAGACATCTGGGGTGTAAATAAGTGCCCATCCTGTCCGCCTGTGAATGCACTTTATAGAGACAAAAAGCGACGTTACTTAACAGAAACAGTTGGTGTTCTCTCATTGCGGCGCCCGGAACTAAACGCCACGCTCTCGTTAAAGCGACTTGCATTGCTCAACGTTATTCAAATGGGACCATAACAAAGCAATAGTATTTGCATTTATACAAGGCGGACAAATCCAAAGTGCATGCGGTCGTACCAACGGCTGCGCGCGTGTTTTAAAGCCACAGCAAAATTCTAATCCAGACTATAACATAAGCATGGGATATTTTAAACGAGTGTCCTTTTTCTTGAAAATGTTCAACTGAACAACGTGGCCGAATAAACACACCAGAAATGAGAGAAACTGAACATGAAAGAAAACATTAAACCCGGAAAAATGCAAAGCGACAGAATGGAGCTTGTTCCTATGGGAACCGAGGAGGAATTCATGCAAATAGATATTGGATT
This sequence comes from Hippocampus mohnikei, assembly GCA_026261675.1. Classification (NCBI taxonomy): domain Eukaryota; kingdom Metazoa; phylum Chordata; class Actinopteri; order Syngnathiformes; family Syngnathidae; genus Hippocampus; species Hippocampus mohnikei. Next base: position 12,371,119 of record JAKGUB010000332.1, on the reverse strand, counting down.
GCAATTAGCATAAAGCGGACCTCTTGGAAACGACATATTAATGACTGTAATAAGCATCAAACGTGTGTTTTTGAAGGACACTTGGATATGGCCAAAATATGGACGAAAACAACCGCAAATGACCAAAATGATCCTAAAATGGCCAAATCGAACCAAAACGGCAGACTTCCTGTGTCTTTTCAGAAACAGCGTCTTGAGCTTTTTCCTTCTCATCATGTTAGACACGTCTACCAAATACTTTTTTTTCCCTGAATGAAGACCTCAAACTCCTTTCCCATTTTATAAATCAGTACCAGTGACACCTTACTATAATGGCCATAGTATGAGGTTGTACCTTTTTTGGTTTAGTCCCATGATGCCCGCTGAAGTGAGCAGGAATGTGATGTCATGCATGACACAACACAGTGGCTCTCACGTTGTGTGTGTGTGTGGAGGGGGGCGGGGGGGCATCCCGTGCGACCGTCAGAGACAACTTGAGTGAACACTCGCCGAGATGCAGGTGTTGGCAGATGGTGCTCACGCGGGAATTGTGTGACCACAACAACAGACACACACACACACACACACACACACACACACACACACACACACACACCGCATCGCATGAAGGGACAGAGGCTTGCAAATCTCGGCGACAACGTGCAATCCTCGCCACATCAATAATGCAGCGCCTCCGACAAGTGGAGGGACTCAGATTTCCCACAATGCATCACTCCGTCACTTCTCACACGAGTCGCCGCGTTACTTCTTTGCCTCCTCTGAGATGAATGAGAAGGCAACCCACCACTGGGAATGAGCAGATTGGAATGGGACAAGAAAAGAGTGACATGTTGAGCCCCGTGGGAGCTCAATGTAACTAAGTGTGTGTGTGATTGTTTCATTCAGACAGTGGACTGCAGGCACACAGTTGATTGAAATGTGTCTTGCAACCAAAAGAACAATATTGCCATGCGCAACTGAGACACCCACGCACGCACGCGCGCACGCACGCACGAACAAAAAGGCAAATTCAAGTTCTCTTGCCGGAGTCAAAAGCGCGTCATGGTATTCAAGAAAACTAATGTTATAGCTCCACAAGTGAGTACCACATAGTTTTAGGTCTTTGCCCATGTTTGAAAACAATTCACTTAAACACGTATTAAGTACTTCGAAACCAATCTCTGAAATCACTTAACAAGGGTCTAAGTAGCAGGGCTAAACACTTTCACCACCTCTGACTATTTCTCAAATTGGAGGTCGAACGACATCCCGGTTTCACTCGTGTTGCTTTTTCTTTTTTCTGTTCTTAATGGTGTGCAAATGGAGAGCAAATGTTTCGAAATGAGACTGAAACACAAGCAAAACACTCTTTGCCTCCGCATCGGCGCCACGGAGATAAATTCCTGTGCATTCGCCGCACTCTGACTCTGTCATTCGCTTCCTCCCCCGCCATCCTCCTTCCTCGCCCGCTTCCTAATGGCGGAGACACAGTCAACCGTGCCAGCAAGCGGGCCCCAAAATGCTAATAGCGCTCCGCTAACTCCTTTCCCCACTCTGCGGCGCTCCGTCTAACGGCCTCACCTGCAGTCTAAATGGCTCTGACAAACACGTACACACACACACGCATTCACGCACAAACACCCACACGGGCACGCACTGGGGCACAGACATCAAGTCATCCATTTTTTGCTGACAGGATACACTGCCCTGCAGAGGAATATTACTTAGCCATATTGCATTGCTTGCACTTGCAGGAGAGGGAAGCGTATTAGTCAAAACGCCACCGAGGAGTGAGACGACACCTTGGTTGCGGCACACGCAGCCGAGCCGGGACACTCGCCCCCTTAGTCATCCGATTGAAGATGTTCTGTTTCTTATTATGGATGTATGCAATCAGATTTTTCTGTTTGTTATCGGCAACGGTGGCGATGGGAGTGAACTAGTCTCGTTGTTGGTGTCATCGTGGGACTACGACTGTTAGTGATACGGCCGGTCTGCCCATTGTTCTGTTCGCCCGCCACTGGCTGCTCAACCAATCGAGCCTCTGTCATTCAACTCCACCCCTCCATCTCAGCTGACCAACTGACAAATTGTAATTTGGCGGCTTGGTGACGAAGTGCTGCTTTCACCAGTGAAAACACAAACAATACTCATGCATTTACAAGCAGGCCCGGCCGGCCCCCGGCATCACCTGTCACAAAAACTATTCACCCATTGGTACAGCAGGAGAGAGGGAGTGCGGTACCAGTGTCACCATGGACCTTAAAAATCGGGGATTAAAGTGTACTTTCAGTCTTGACCCTTGGACTATTTTTACAAACAAATCCAACTAACTTGTTTAACTATCCAGACAAAGGCAACTGAGTGACTTTGAGGTGGATTTTTTTTTTCCTGCTGGGATGGCAGCGGTGCATCATCGGGGTCGATGGCAGGGGGAGGGTTTCATGACTTCTATTCAAAGACATACGCTGAGCGGAGCGCATATGCGTGACGAGGGTAGAAAAGAGGATTCGAGCATGGAGAGAGAAAACGAGAGAGGGTCTCGCTACCTCAACTTGGCAAGCAGCCATGCGGATTGTCTCTTTTTTGGGGGCGCGGGGGGGCATGTGTATCCTAGTGAGATTGCATATAGTTTGAGCAACACAACCTCCAAAAACGTACTCATTAATGCCCCCTGGACTGCTGGAAAAAAGATGAGCTCCAATTACCCGTTTTAGTCATCGAAACAAAAGTGGATGGACTGTCATAACAGGATGCATTAAAAAAAAAAAAAAATCAAGGACCCATGCCTGAAACTGCACAAGAAGCCATTCATTTTGTCAAAACAGTCTCTTTTGTTTTTTTTCTCCTTTTGGGATGTGTACTTTGGTAAACTCCAATGGGTGGTTTTCCGAACTTCAATCATGTTTAGTTATTCTCAACCAGTTGACACCAAATTCAAAGAACATGACACGATGGATTCCAGGTCTTGTTCTTGAACAAATTCCAACTCCGGAACTCACCAAAGTGAGCTCCAATCGGAAGCAGGTAAACTAGGCAACCGCGAGGTTCAATTGTAAGCTATTTTGGAGTATACCATCTAATATGGGCGATACATGTTGTCACAGCATGATGACATCAAAGAATGTGGGCGGAGCATGGCCTCAAAGTTTTGAGCATCGTTTTGAAGTTCTGAAGTCGAATCAGACTGAAGCATTTCCATTCGGTGCTTTCCAGGTCTCCCTGACAGAGGAAACGGCTGTGGGGGGGTTGCTAGGATTAAGGGACAATGACTAAAGCAGCGGAAGCGGAATGGGATACTGTCTAAGGAGAGGGGGCTGGGCTAGAGGCCTGTAAATGCTCCCCCCCCACCTCCCCCCCGCGCCCGCCAAGTCCAACACGCTTGTTTGGCAAAAGAACATTTGCATAGAACCAATGTGGACAGAGCAGAGTGTCACGCGTATTTGCATGCATTAGCATGAATTAGTTCCTCTACCACCATATTTCCGTGTGATTGTTTGCCATGCAGAAAAAAACCCACCAACACACACTCATACACATGCAGGGGGAGGGCTCCCGGATCTGCGTACATGCGACACAATCTGTAACCGTTTCAACAAATACAAACGAATAAAGTCCAAAGGCAGTAAATTGTGTTCGACTCACAATCACTGGCCGCAGCATGAGGGAGCAGGTTGATGTATTCTTGATGTGACAAAAAAAACATTTGCTCACATTGGAGCGAATATTTAGTCTCGTTCAAGATGGAAAGAACCGACATAGGGTGGCATTTGAGGCGCGCAAAAAAAAAAGGGGGCGTTTTGATTTTCTGGTGATGGTTCAGTTTCCACTGGGTACAGAAAGTGGAGAAAATGCCAAACACAAACAAATTATTTTACTTTCTTCCAAGTCATCTGATTATTTGTGGTTTGAATTGGGAGATTCTTGTGCATCCCACTCTCCCCCCTTTGAAAATCACTGCATCCTTCAATGAGAAACTGGGGAAATGTGTAAAAGTTCTCGAATATTTCAAAATTGTTTGTTTGGATTTCTTTTAATGGGGGCGCAGGGATTGATCCGTCTGCAGGAATTGGATGAAAAAATTGATGGATGGATGATTTCACATCAGTGAGCCAATGATATGTCTAAATAACTTCCATTGCAGTGGGGCCTGACTGAACGAATTTGTGAATGGTCACGTTCCACTCTGTGATGAAAATCAATGCGTCCAAGGGCAAGTGCGTCTTCTTTGCAAAGAAACAAGAAATAGGAAAAAAAAAAGGTTCCATGACTAACCGTTTCATCCAGATGATCAATTGGACCCGCAGAGCATGAAATAATGGATCAAACACATTCAGATGGATCTGCAACTGCGAAAAGAGGATCCAATTGATCCGAAACGGCCGCAATTGGAATCTAAATAAGACCCGGCGGCAGCGCCTCTGTCTCAGCATGCTGCAGCCCACCAACCTGCCCGCCTCACACCTCCAGCACATCTTTGTTGGCTCCCAGTTTCCCACAATCCCCTTCCGAGCGGCAATGACTGACGTCAGGCCGGGCGCTCTAAAGACGGACGGCGGCAATTAGCCGGATGGAATGTTTGCAGGACTGGAAACAATAGAGGACATGAAGGTGGCGGTGTTTGTCTCTCAGTTTGGCAATGCGGCGGCGGCAGATACGGGCTAAATGATGGGATTAAAAAGCAAGCAAGCTCACAATGAAAGGAAGAAAGTGACCTTTCCGCGCTCGCTTTGCTTTCGTGTGTGTTTAAATGGCCGCCCGTGCATAATAACAACAGGCCAAGGGAGAATAATGACGAGTCGAGACATTAAGTTTTGTTCACTCCCATTCCAATCATGGAAATGATAGCAGAGTGGATTTGTACTCTGTCCTTTCGAGTACAGTGGACGTGCGCGTTCACGGTAATTATTGGAAAACCACGTTAAAAATAAGACGGAAGAAATACAGGGCCAAAAAACAAAACAAGTACGCGTGAAGCTGCAAGCTGCAATGAATGGGCCCTGGCGCCGCCCTTTATTGTCATCAAAACGAGAATCGGACTTTGAAACCTAAGTAGACAAAAATGCTTCAAAATCTTGCAACACCAATCTGTCTTCCCTACCTGCATCCTATTGTGGCTCATTTGGACAAATTCCAGCAGGAAAGTACGATGAGCTCTGGAATTCACCCAAAATGGGTGCTTCAAAAAAAGGCCTGGACGTCCTGTTGTATCAGACACGTCCACCTAACGGATGTCTAACTTTTCAGGAATCTGAGAAATGATCATCAAACTTGGACGGCAAGGTCACTACAGGAAGTCGCCCATCTGTCTAATTCTCTCGTAGGAATTTGTCTCGGAATTCACCTAAAATGGCTACTTGGAACCAAAATAGTTGAGGTCGGCAGGAATTTTCAGTGAGTCCTGTTATGAGAAATATGCCCACCCAATTTCACGTTGATCGGTGAAACTGGTGTCAGGGGCTATTTTATTTTATTTTTTTAATGTAGCTTCCTGATACTCTTTAATATGACAATCAAATTTTGATATGACATGCTCCAGTTGTACCAGATGGCGTAGGCAAAAAAATCTCGGCAATCGTTTTTCCCAATATTTCATTTTTTTGGTTTTGTTTTGGGGGGTTTTCAACTTGTGGGGCCTATTTGCGTGTGGTTGCTTGGTTCATGTGCGGTTACTCGTGTGGTGGTTTGGTTGATTCACGTATTGTTAACATTGGATCCTGCGTGGATTTTTGTGTTGGTTGGTTAAGGAGGCTAAAGTAGACGGATATCTAGAGATTCTGTTCTTTCTGAATCATTTGTGCTGATATGTAGACCTGGAATCCTTCTCGGGCTGAACTCTGAATGTTTTTTTTTGGTTTTGTTTGTTTGGTCTCCTAATTGGAACAAATCAAACCAGAACAAGAGTCATTAGATCCACGACACAGCAATCCACTGATGACAACCGTCACAGGGATGGAGATAAAAACACGGTACTAAAAAAAAAAAAAAAAAAAAAAGTGTGCTGAGTGCAGACCAGCGGGAGACATGTTGGCTAGAGGCTCCCTCAGTATGATGACAGCTAACATCCTCACGCGCCCCATGAGGCTGCCATCTTGCCAATTCCGTTTGCAAACAAATCCACAGTCGCATTCTGGTTGCTGGCTCCACTCGTGAATTCCACACTTGTTGATGTCCTCAGACAGCACATTTCAAACCCAGTCGCGAGTCATCGGAAGAATGAAGCGAGATGGGTATGAGGTTGTGTACGAAAGCGTCGGAACGTTTGGCACTGTGGATGATCAGATTTTCACACACCATCTGACACCAGATCAATAAAACGCTTCAATCCCCGGAGGCAGCCGGCTGCCAGAGGACAAAATACACGCCCTAAAATGTATTTGATGCCGCCTGTTTGTCTGACAGGCGTTTCCCCCCGGTGGTAAGTACACTGAACAAGGAAGGCGTCATCAAACATTCAAAAGACGCCTGAATGATTTTCAAATATTTGCATCTGGCATCCCCCCCCCCAAAAAAACCCTCACTTCTGACAGAATGAGAGAAGGAGCCGGGGGTGGGCGGAAGATGCCATGTATGATTCAGCCAGACAGACGCACAGGCACACAAAACATATGAACAAAAAAAAAAAACATTCATCGCCTGCCAACTGATGCTTGAGTTTCAATGAACGGCCTCAGCTCAAGAAAGCGAAGGGTAGACTCCTGTGCCTCGGCAGTAATGCTTGGTTACTACTCACAAAAGAACCTATTTGCATTTTCATGATTTTTAAAAAAAATCATTTTAATGGAACATATGGCATTTATTAGCAGAAAAAGTCACTGATTTTTCGTGATCTTTATAAAATGCTCCAAGATGGCACCGAATTCAGCAAAAGCCATTTCGAACTGCGTTCAGAGTAAGTTCATGAAAGACGATGGCACTTTCTGACTTGCATACGAATTAGGGATGTCTCAATCCTATTATTATTATTTTTTTACCCCAAGTAACTTGATTTTGACTGATCTGCCGATACAGAATACCTCTGCAACGGAATGAAGAAGGTCAGTCACGTTAATGTACAAACTCAATCTGTTCTACGTCTTTGCACTCCATGGAAACAAAAAGTACTTTGCACTGCTAATAACATCACTGAAGTATCATGAAATCGCACAAAGAAAAGTCATTCTAGATTTCAACCGCTAATATAAGTAAAGAAAAATGACCCCATAAAGACAATATGATCCATCCATCCATCCAATCATTTTCTGATCCGCTTTATCCTCACAACGGTCGCGGTGGGTGCTGGAGCCTATCCCAGCCGCCTTCGGACAGTAGGCGTGCGACACCCTGAACCGGTTGCCAGCTTATCGCAGGGCACACAGAGATGAACAACCATCCACGCTCACATTCACACCCGGGGACAATTTCAAGTGTTCTATTAACCTGCCATGCATGTTTTTGCAACGTGGGAGGAAACCGGAGTACCCGGAGAAAACCAACGCAGGCATGGGGAGAACATGCAAACTCCACACAGGGAGGCCGGAGCCGGGATCGAACCCACAACCTCTGTACTGTGAGGTCGACGCGCTAACCGCTCAACCACCAGGCCGGGTTATCATCACTGTATCCGTGCATGAAAGGGTTAAGCGGCTCTCTTTCAATTTTTGTGTCCCTTGAGTCACCCAATTTATGTGGTGAATTGATTTCTTGGAAATCATAATTTCACATTTTTCCTCAATTGCATTTCATAGCCACAATAAAAGATGCACTTCTTCGCACATACTCTGAATTGTCGGCGTGTGACGTTCAACGCTGTTGTGGTTTCTCTTGCCGCCGCACACACTGGAACGTGGTGTTGTCAGGCCGAGCAAACACGAACGCGCTCACAAATGCAGTCATACAGAAAGACAAGCATGCACCAGTGAAGGCTGAAATAAATTGTTCTCCGATGACCGCAGCGCAGACATGTTGTTACTTTCCTCTTACATATGAATCGCTACACTCCCGCCCCACCCCCTCCTTCCACACACACTCCCAACATTGGATGTTGACTTGCGAAAACTCCCAGAAGGCCCTCCTGCGTCCTTTCCGCGTTCGCCGAAGTGTTAACGCGTGGCCTTTCACTGTAGCCACTTTACCAGCACGCGACCTCGCAATGCGCTGGAAAAGCGAAGTGTTTAACCTTCTGCTCTTTACTGCTTGCACACACGTTTGCGAGAATTGCATCTTTGGGTTCGTTACTGGCTGACAACGGTGCTCTCTGATGGAATGTCGGAACAAATTGTGAGGATTCCATATCTTTCATTCATTGAAATGTGTTTTGTTGTTGTTGTTTTTTTTGGCTAGAATCTGTAAAGGTGCCGAGGAGCCGTTCGGTGCAGCACCGTTCTATGAGAGAGAACATCAATCTACAAGAGTGACATTTAATCCCAAGCCTGGGCAGGGAGCGCAGCACGCAAAGATGCACACAGCACACAAACAAAAACTGGAGTTCAGAGAGTGGGAAATTTGCCAAATTAAATGATATTCCTGTCAAATATCACATGGATGAATTGTGAAGTATTTGTTTGTATTTTCACTTTTATGTTTTATTTATTTTTTAAATTCCATAATATGTGTGTGTGTGTGTGTGTGTGTGTGTGTGTGTGTGTTTGTGTTTTTTTGTGTCTGTGTGTGCCTTGCAATTAGTTGGCAAACAGTTCAGCGTCTAACCTACACACCTACTGCCCAAAGACAGCTGGGATGGGCTCAGTATATATATATATATATATATATATATATATATATATATATATATATATATATATATATATATATATATATATATATATATATATATATATATATATATATATATATATTTTTTTTTTATTTTTTTTTTTTTTTTTGGCGTTGTGAGCTATATTTAAGGTAATGAGCAAGCTTCAAATTTGCCACTTCTTGAGTGTGCGGGGATTTTAAAAAAAGGCATATAAAATTTTACAAATTCAAATTTTCCCTATTTTAATTCCACGTCTGAATTCTCGAAACTAATATTTTGAGATTTCAAGTTGCTAAAGTGAAGCTAATTTTTTTTTTTAATTCTCGGCAATTGAGCATCTGTGCAGGCTACCTGCTTGCGGTGAGAGCTCATTTGATTGAATTCGCCTGAAACGGCTTGTTGAAACCAAATTGGCGGACTCCCCGTTCAATTTTGGTCTACTTGTGCACCCAGTTATGACAGTGAGCGATCCTGAGTGAGTTTTGGAGCGATCCTGTTCAGAAATTTTAAAATACAAACCATTTCCGTTCAAATATGAGCTACAATATATGATAGTATAAACCGGCTCCCATGATGTGATGCTGAGTCGATTAAAATCAGAAAGTGAAGTGAGATAAGGTGATTTAATTGGACCCGCAGCGGAGTGCGACGCCATAATGACAAGTGAGTGCCGTGGGGGAAAAAAAAAAAAAAAAGCGGTGATCCTTGACACACCTTCCTCCATCTCCCACCACACGGCTATGACTCCAGGTAATGCGCAGTGCTAATTAAAATAGATTAGAGTCATGCATTAATACATGTTATAAAGTGAAATGAAATTAGCGGAAAAAGCAAAGTGCTGCTGGAGAGAATAGCCGTCGCTAATGAGGACAATCAAATGATTTCCTCAATCAGCGTAATAAAAGACGCAGAACGGGCTGGAGAAGCAGGAAGTCAATGTTCTGTAGCGCTTGCAGTGAAAGCTAACTCAGGTCATTTTGAAAAATGAAAATTAAAAAAGAAAGAAAAAAAAAAAAAGAAACATTTAAACGTCAAAGTTTGAGTCGCAGAACCAAAAAAGCAATGGTTCAAAACCCTTGATCGATTTTAGTCCCGTCATTGTTCCCGTTTGCTTTCCAGATCGAGCCGGACATATTTTGTCAGAAACGCCAAAACCCATTAGAGTGCGACATAATCCACGACAAACGATTTGGCGTTGGCAAAGCCCTCCGACCCAAAAATAAAAAGTCGAGCATGTGTGAGTCTTTAGGGGGATATTTTTCACCGAGTGTGACATATCAATTACAAATCCTGCGACGGAGCACCTTGACACTGACCCAAAGGATTGGATCGTGCAACACCACCTTGCCGCTCTTGGTCGCAAGTGTCAACATGATTGTTGTTGTTTTCGCTACGAATCCAGTTATACTCATAGCGCTGACATTCTCCGGACCCGCCTTCAACCGAAAGCTTGATTTGACACGATATGATGCAGTGATACCATAAGAAAGGTTGTGTAGTGTTGCCGGAGTTCTGTCCGAAACACAATGAGATTATATCGCAGCACAGTAGGCGCTTACTATTTGCATGGGATGGAGAATTGTTAAAAATATGAGGAGGGGGCGGCGGGTATTTATATAGCATATAAATACATAACATATGAAGGTATGAATAAATATATACACTGCTATTTCCTGGTTGGCCGTCAAGAATGGTGTGCACGCTCAGCGCAGTTCAATTAAAACAGCGCTTGATTAAACCCGCAGGTCTCAAGCAGAGCGACAGCATGAGATCGGTTTCCCTGCGAGCGCTGACACATTAGATGATTACACTGTGTGCTCTTGACAGCTGAGACACACACACACACAAGTGCACCTCAGTTACAGTAAGCTATGCTAATTTTTTTTTTTTTAATCAAACACACACATACACCTCCAATTAATCTCCAAAGCAACCAGCAGTTCATGAACATGACCACCAAGAGATGTTATTTTATGATCCGTTAAGCTTTTTCCCGGGTCAATATTTACATTCAAAGATTGGACACACCGCGTTCATTCCTGTTGGGCAACGTGGCGCTTATCATGAATAAGTGGCAAGGACCACGGGCGCACGAGGTGCAATCCTAAGACGAGACGACACCACGAGCATGACATGGACTTTGGTTTGCTTGCAGTTAGTCGTTCTGTTCCTTTCTGCTGTGCAAGTGGACGGAATTAAGAGTCAGCGAATGGTAAGATGATGCTATGTGACACAATGTGCTGTGGACTTCTTTTTTTGGGGGGGGATGGTGGATCATCATTTCTAGTCGTTGCATGTATTCCTAGCGTGCAAAGAAACTGACAGATTCCAAGAAAGGGCCACACACAGACAATTGCATTGGTAAGTGGATGTGTGATAGTATTCATGAAGCGGCTCTTTAGCGGCCATGTTTATGCATGAAGATTTAAGGCGACGAAGGCCCGGGGCCAAGCCGAGTCACATCAGGGATGTGAAGTCTCTTTATGGAGATGGTCACAAAGTCCCAATCCCCCTACATTAGGAACCAAATTGTTTCTGGCATGAAGCTATCCATGCAGCAGGACCTCATGCCTTTCACTTTATTTCTTACAATAATGCACCTCTAACGATAGCCTCATCTTACTTTACCTGGCGGTTGTGAGCATAGCACCCCTGGAGGTTTGGTGAAGAACGCCATTTCCCCGCTGTTGTTGACACGTCGCTTTAAAGACAAGGTGCAAATTAAAGTGGCTGTTCCATTTCCTCAACGAGTCTGGCACATTTCGCAAAAAAACAGCTTGCGCGCCCACCGCCGCTAACACATTAGCGGCAATTAGCCTGCCGGGCGGCGGGCGAGACAAACGAGGACAAAACGACACCGTAAAGCAGTTACGCCAAGAATAACTTTCGCTGTATCATACGCCAGGCAACCAAGGGTATGCTAGGTCACTAAGTGGTTCCACGCAGATAGCACAACCAAGGTTTTTTCCTGCATCGCATTTTGAAGCGGTCGCTAACAGCTCTAAAACCTCTCACATCACGAAAATTACTATCATCTTTCTTTTTTAATCAATGGCTGGATTACATTGCACCAGTGAGTCTGTGGAGATGTTACTTTTTTTCTCCATTTTTCACCCCCTTCAAAAAATACAGAACCGGTATGTATCTGAGTAATAAAAATGTCTTAATAAATGAATCCTTTGATTTTTCTCAACGTGAAGACATACTCAGTGTGAGGCACTCACAAATTTGCTGCAAAGTGGCCATCAATGGTCCAGACAAGCTGATCTTGGACTTGAGGCAGTGCATGAGGACGTTTTACAGAATGAAAAAACAGGAGCGTCAATGTGCCTGTGAAATGTATTTCCTATTTACTAGCGGCGCTAATATAAGTCATTCTTTGCAGAGGATAAAGAATATAAGACCATGAGTGCCGTTTTCTCTGTTGCTTAAAACAGTGAAAGCACTGAACCATAGATGCTACTTAGCAATAGCATTAAGTTAGCGGAGTGAAAGGCTAAGCTAGGTGGTTGCCTGATATACATATGATGTAATTCCTCTTATTTTCATCTCTCATTCTCTTTGTTTTTGTCTCCAGACACATGCACAGGAAAAAAATGGGGACATCCCATTTTTTGTTTCATTACATGAATAAAGCTACCGCCGCTTGTTATTTGGGTTGTATTTCATTACGAGCCTGGCAAAGTGTTCTCTTGCTAGACGACGACGCACCTCGTTGCAATAGAATTAGTCTATCAGCTTTTCATTTGGCCTTTTATTTCTACACACTTGAGATTGAATTATACTCTTTTCGTTTCATTTCCTCTGCGGAGCGCTGACCTTCCAACTAACAATCAGCGAACATCTGAGCCCGGAGCCTAATAGAACTAATATATCCTTTTTGGAATAGTTTTAGCAAAAGGGAAATGACATGCGGCATGAGTATTAAGAGGGAGAAAATGAGATCTATAATGAAGCGGTGATTCCAAGTGTGTCCCGCATTTGCCGGGGCTCGGACCTCAATTGCTTTCATGGCAATTTAGTGGCGTTATACTAAACAAATTGGCCAGGTGGGAAGTCATATTGGCATCAAATCTGACATGCAGCACCCTAATTTATTATCGTGAGCACTATTGAGAACATGAGAATATTTCAATTGTTCTGTTTTCACAACATGACCATTTGAAGTGGTCACATATTAGATACAAATATAAGCTGGCTGGCTAAATTCAGCAAACTTTATGGAGATGGCGGAGAAAAAAAAAATTGCCCCAGTTTTCATCATCAATGGATGAGGGCAATTCCACATAATATGAAATATCCAGTCCCTGAAATCAGTTTTACTGAGTTGGTATCCTTGTCTATCATGACGAAACCCACAAAAAAAGTCTAAAGAACCCATGCCCATAAAAGACACAAAGTTAGGCATTGTGGGTCAAAGCCATCAATTGTGGGTGGCTTTGGTCATTTCCAGGTGTTCTTCACCGACAAACAAAGCCGCCATTTTTGATAAGTTTTAATATAATAAAATGAGGCGTAAAGATATAAAGTGCTATTCCACAAAATAGAACAGAAAATAAAATCAGCCAAGTGACAGCTCGTAACTTGAAAAATGTAAGCATTAAGGGATTAAAAAAACTGGTTTTATTCATTTTATATATATATAAATTAGTGGAATCTGCGAAAAAAAAAATCAAAATCACCCGTAAATCGAGGTACCAAGGTATACGTTTCTCTACTGAAATGTAGCAAAAAGATACACAGCCATCTCTATGTCACTTTCTTTCACACAACACACACACAGATACACACACGTGACAGAAGTGACTGATGACTCGGCTCAGCTGGTGTGAGCCCCGTCGGGATAATCTCGGCTTCTCGTTCAATCGCCAGGGAATCACACTGAGGGTAGCAACAAATAGCATAACAGTGCTCGTGTGGCTTTATTACAAACACACACACACACACAAAAAGAGCTAGTGATTTGATGCGGAGTGGAGTGTGTTGTCCCTCGGGGGGGATATAGGATAGTACACAATCAATAAGCTCCTACAGTTTGTCCATGTGATACGCTTCCAACAGACACAAAATACGACACAAATAGACAAGACAGCCATCCCCCGTCGTCACCGCTAACTCTCTCTGGAGTCCACGTGAAGCACACCAGCATACAAACCACAGGTTTCAAAAATAAAATAAAAATAAAAAACAAACGAGCAGCGCCACGCAATTTGTAAATGATGTCATTTTCTCTTCGCGTCCGAGCACGGCAGGATCATTAGCCACACCATTAAGCCTTTCAAGATAACACGGACAGTTTGCTTCATACACCCGCCATCTGCCATCTGTCTCGCCCATGTGTGTGTGTATATATACGCATGACGAGGAACCTGTGAAACATACGGACAAAAGTAACAGGATACCATCGAATCGGAAAATGGAAATGGAAGAAAACAGACACTCATTTTCTCTTCTTAGAAGGCATAATGGAACGTGCCTGTGGGATTTCGTGGGAATTTTCGGGAACCTCACTGGTCAAGAGAGAGAGAGAGAGAGAGAGAGAGAGAGAGAGAGAGAGAGAGAGAGAGAGAGACCAGAATGTGCCCAAAATGGCTACTTCGAATCAAGATGGCCGACTTCCTGTTTAAGTTTGGCTATTCGTCCTTGAGACTTCTTTTGTGCATCCAGTTATGATGGAGATGTCTGCCGTATTTTGTTACGATTGATGAAACTGTTGTCAAGAGGGTTTTCAATTTTTCCCGAGCGCCCTACTGAATGAAAAATGGCGCCTTAAAACTAAAATGATTTTTTTTTCTATATTCCTCATGTGTCCTTGAGACTTTTTGTGTCCCGTTATAATCCACATGTCTGGCAAATTTTGGGATGATAGGCCTCGCAGTTTGTGTTGCGCCATTTGGATTTTGCGCCTCAGAACGTTTCTTGCGTCTTCTAAAACCTCAGCCTCCTCTTCCTGCTCTTTCTGCTCTCATCAGGACTGACGGCAATCTAATTGTCGTTGTCTTCTTATGAATAGCAGCTCGACTACGTGTATACGTGTGTGTGACGGTTTCTTTCCCAACCCCAATCCCAAAGCTATTACCAGAGCTGATTCTCTGCTACATTACATAGCACGGCTCCCATTGTGCTGCCGCACCTCCAGTTGTCAATTTGCCGCTCCGTGGGGGAGCTCGGGGAGGAGTAGCGCATATGTCCGTGACGCTGCGGTGATTTCCTGACTTTGCTATGTCACATTTATTGCTATCTCATGTCACGGGTTTGATTTTAATGCTTAGAAATGTTATGTTTCCAAAATTTGTGGGAACAGGAAGGTCCGCTTAAGTTTATGCAACGTCAAATTTCCAGACCATTACCTACAAATTCCTTTGGGCAAAAAGCCATTAACGTGGCACATCCAGACTTGGATATTTATTGATTTAAATGAAGGATGGGTTGATCCTGACACGTGTCCATCTTCTGCGTGCAAGTCTGAAAGACCAACACAGAGTAGGAGCGCCTTCGTGGTATCTACCGGTACACGCACACGCACACATACCATGCGACCGGAATGGTCACATTTGCAAGCCCTAAGGGCTTCCTTGAGTTTTGTAAATGTCCCAAACATACTTGGTACTATTTTTCATTTCTCCTCCAAACATTTACTGTCATTATGACTTCACCTGTACATTAGGATGCGCAAGTGAAAACATCACCATGAGAACATAAATTAATATCATCAGGAGGACCCTGTGTATTTTACGACTTAGCCCCTAGCCCATGTAAAAGTGTAAAAACTGCAGAGACATATTCAGGGAATGCATCCCGTTCTTGTGGTACCCAATAATTTTCAGGTAGTAGACTGTGGTTGTATTTTCTCAAATCAGTTGAAATCTTTGCCCGGCGGATTCAATGCGCGTCCGATTGAAAAGCTGAAAAGACAGACGATTGTGCAGACAAATTGAAAACAGACGCAGCGTTGCTTGTCAGGCAGTCCAAAAAAAATTAAAAATCCTTTTGAGGATTCAGCTGTTTGCTCTCAAAGCGTAGGCAAAGGCGTTCATTGTGGACGCCGTCAAGTGAATTAATTCAATTTGGGCGACAGCGTTAGCCTCCGAGGAGAGAGGGTTAGCATCGGCGTTAGCATTCATCTCGCAACAAAAGTTGTGATTAGCCGAGCGACGCCGCGCTCGGCCTATTTAAGACGCACGAGGGCGGCTTTAAACTTATTCACACGCTCTCTATTCAAAGGGGGCCCTTTTTATTTCCGCTGGTTAATTGTACTCGGGGCTTGAATGAGAGCCTTGTAGTGGTTGGGGTAAAGGTGCCTTTTTATACTTTTTGACACTTTGTGACACGTGCACCTGTTTGCTTAGAATGAAAGCGCAGCTGACAAAATTCAGTTGAATAAAGTCAAGTTCCATATTCGGGGGTGCATTCATTTACCACTGAAAGATTTTCATTTCCTGACTATTCTCTCCATTGATTTAATCACCGCTCTTGTTTTTGTATTCAGAACTAAACGCTTGCAGGCAAAATTTACCAGATATACAGTGGCGTGAAAAAGGATTTGCCGGATTTCTGGGTTCTTTGCAAATCGCCGTGTAACCTTTTCCAGTCTGATAGATTTCAGTCACTTTTGCATGTGATAAATACGTAAACAACACAAAAATCAGGCAGCCTGGGTTCTGTAAATACAATTTTTAGAGACGAACGTCCCCCTCACCCACGAGACAACTCATCTGCGTTCGAATTAGCAGCTAGCGCCATCAACAAAACTGGTACTTGTCCAATGTTAATTATCCACGGGATCATAATAATAACGGCTTATCGAGTGCAAAACGCCGATTCCAAAATGTGCTGACCGACGCGTTTGAGGCATCCCCCCCCCACCCACCGATGACAGTGTTCTCGCATGGCACAGGAATTCCATAGACACGCCCATCTCGAAGAGGCTCGCCGTAATTTGATTTCGCCGACCCCCCCCCCCCCCCCACCCGTTGATTGGATTACAAGGCTGACACCCATGTCCAATTTGCAGGAGTCATGTCTATTTTGTTCGGCACACTCAAGCATACACGGGAGTACTGATACAGAAAATAAAAACACACTACACTGGCGTCCGCAGCATTTGCACGACAACAATCTCATTCTACTTTTACAAAGACAATCAAAGAATGCGTCCTTTTAGTGGGAAACAATGGTGGTCATTGTTTCATGGACCATGTCTTAAGTCTTAAGACATTATGAATAGAGGGATGTTGCCAAGTGTCACCTCCTTGGGGGAAATCCATTTTGTGTCATCCTGTGATCTACCAACTAGCCAACTGTCTGCAAAACTACCTACCCCAGGTACGTAAATACATAATGACCTCACTTTGAAACGTTTGACCAAAACAACTAATAAACTACTGCAGTACCAAACTAACATCATACATACTGAACTCAAGTCTACGAAGTACCTACCGACGATGTAACTATGTACATAAGTACCCAATATAGTCCGCCCAATCATAAAGCATTGTTTACATTCCAGGGCATCATCAAATTTCTAGTTTATTTAAAAAAAAAAAAAAATAAAAACAAGACATAAAACAAACATGCGGCTTGCTGAGGCATGGAGCCCTTGTACGAGGGCGGAAAGAAGTCGTTTGTAGCGTCTGGCTTGGAAAGACTCACGGGCTCGGGGGCCATGAATTATTCAAGTCGGTCACTTGAAAATGTATGCACACCAAAAGAGGCGGGCGCGTACTGTGCGCCTACGAGTACAAAAGTGGCCACATCAGCTCAAGTTTATGTTAAGAATCCAGACGTTGAGTCCATATTTGCTTTGCAGTGTGGCATCGGGTATTGACCTCTGGCTACCAGAATACAGTGGAAACAAAAAAGCAATTCCTTTTTCAAAGCACCAGGAACCATTACCGTCTAGCCACGCACACCAATGCGGGTATTTTGGTATTGAAATCTATGGAGCCAGAACATTGCCATTAAGTTTTGGCGGTCAACACAAAGATTTGTTGAATAAATTATGAAATTAACCTGCAGATTTCCCCTGTTTTCAGGGACAGTGGCTTCATTATTTATGGTTGTTTTTGTTCAATTTCAGCCTGTGGTTTGAGCATTAATTTTCGGAAAGGTGCAGTGTACGCCAGACGACTTGCACATTTTCAGATAGTTCCCAATTACACTAATCCGAATGACAAAATCAATCATCAACCAGTTCTCCCTTTTCTCACATTTTTTGACTAGATGAAATTGTGTATGCGTGTAAAACAACGGAGCAATCAATCTTGTTGTCCTTCTGCAAGACATCCATATTCATGTCGGATAGGCAGACTCGCATGCACGTGCGAGCTACACCCACCGCCGCAAACGGACTGGTCGAAAAATTGACATTCATCAACTGGGAAGATACTAATGAGTTGATACCAACGTGCTGCTGGCAACAAACAAGAGTCGAGAAGAGGATCACGGGAACGAAAACCATACACTCGCACAAATCTGAGCTTGTTTTTGTGAGAAAGCAAGTTGCAGCCCAACTGATTGCGTTATGTGTGTGTGGGCGTGTGTCCAATGACTGATGGCGACTCACAGTGCGCTCTGGAACAATGTGTGATCAAAGGTGCAACATCACACCCGCACACTGAGGTCCAAACCTCCTCCATCCTTGCTTCTCTCCAGGGAAACGCATCAATCCCTTATTAGGCTAAAGTCCACTCGGAGATCATTTTGGATCTTTTTGAAATGTGCTTGCTCCTCGTGTCTTTTCCTCGTATGGCTTCTTCTCGTGCATCTACTTGGGATGTTCGATACCACGTTTTTCAGATTGCTACTGGTACAAGTACTCAACTCTGGAGTAGTCACAGATACCAAGTAACCAATATCACTGGTATATAAAATACATAAAATATCTATTAAACTAATGACAGAGCATCACTACTTTAATATCCATCCATATATATATCTCCATCCATCCATTTTCCGATCTGCTTTATCCTCACAAGGGTCGCGGGGGGTGCTGGAGCCTATCCCAGCCGCCTTCGGACAGTAGGCGGGGGACACCCTGAACCGGTTGCCAGCTAATCGCAGGGCACACAGAGACGAACAACCATCCACGCCCACACTCACACCTAGAGACAATTTAGAGAGTTCAATCAGCCTGCCATTCATGTTTTTGGAATCTGGGAGGAAACCGGAGTACCCAGAGAAAACCCACGCAGGCACGGGGAGAGCAGGCGAACTCCACACAGGAAGGCCGCAGCCAGGATCAAACCCATGACCTCTACACTGTGAGGTCGACGTGCTAACAACTCGCCCACCGGGCCGCCCGCTACTTTAATATAAGACGATAAAATGAGTCCCAACACATGGGACCATGTTTGCTTCCTTAATTACTGCGCCATTGTTTTGTGTTTTGGGGTGCGCCTTGACTTTGAGTTCCAGGTCGCATGTGTGTGTGAAATGTGAAAATACATAAAAAGATGGTATTTAACAAAAAAATCTGTATCGAGCGTCACGACCTGTAGAGCGAACATAGCCCAAGTGACATTAGCAATAAGCTTCCAGGGGACAGAGGACCATTGTTCCTAAAACATGTAAATAACGCCTACATCCCAGACGCAAGCGTGTCTCAGCTTAGGAAAATTCAAAATCGAGAAAAGAAAAAAAAAAGTACACAGGAAAATTGGCAACAAGCAGAGAGAGAGATGTACGCTGAAGTGTGAGGCAGGAGATTGACAGGCTGCATTGTGGGCGAATTTGCATGCGTTGTCACGGTGATCTCACGCAACTTAACCTGTGTTCACCTCCTCTCTGCACCGAGAGTGGGGTTGGGGGGGGATGGGCTGACGTGACGGAACACTTGTAAACGACACCTGTTTGAGGAGCACATCTCTCCAGGGAATGTCTCTCTCTCTCTCTCACACTCGCTCGCTCTTTTGCTTCACTTCGCACTCGCTTTCATCTCCCCTGTTCACTTTGAGAAGGCGCCTATTGGAATTTGTGTGCAAATTCAAGTACCAAATTCCAATCTTAAAAGCAACAGACAGTCTTATTGAGTAAAAGCAGAGTAAAAGGAGACAGATACAAAATAGGCAAAGTACTTTGAAGCTGTGCTTAATCGCGTTTCACCAATTCAACTTTTCACATTTGCTGTGAAGTATACTCGGGACTTTTGAGCTCCTCTGACTGGCTAATAGGAAAGTCTTAAGTGCCGCGGAAGTATTGAAGTAATACATCGACTGTTGTACGCGACTCTGCAAATAGCGAAAATCTCCGTGTAATTTACGCCCATTGAGATGCATTGGGGGTGGGGGCGATATCAGTCGTCATGGTAACAAAAGGAGCATTCCCAACTAGCCCAGCCATATATGGGGAAGGGTATACAGTTACTAAATACATAAGTCAGGGCCATGTTGATGGGGGTGGGTGGGGGCTGGGGGCCACCTGAGACCTCTAAAATTGTGAAAAAAACGTCTGCCTTAAGAAGTGTGATGAGAGGGATTTTAAATGAGCACCCTTGAAGGATACTTAAAAAGTCATTTTATGAAGTGACTTTCCTTCATTGTTCTTCAACAAGATGCAAAAACAAACTAAGTGGACTTCACGATCACCCTGGGTGCTGTCCACCATATGGTCATGAAGTGGAGGGGGGGGGGAATGACGTTCAAATTCTCCTATTCTTGAATGCTGATGAGCACTGATGAATATGCAAATCCAACTGTCTCGTTTGCCATCCACCTTTTGGTCCCAACACCCCCCCTCCCCCATCCGCTCCTCTGACGGGTGTGTCACCAGTGTCAAGAGAGAGGGGAAAACAAAAACACCACCACCCTTCCGTTCGCTTGCGTCTTCGTGTGTGAACCTGTAACAGATGCTCTTGTATATGTATGATGATGGCAGCGGGTCCAAAGGTTACTTTATGAAACCTTTATTTTATTATTATTATTATTTTTTTTTAAGGAACGACCTCAGCAGACGCAAGAGGAGGTGACTTTAACTCTTGACATTAAAAAAAAAATCTTCAGAAACTGTTTAGGCCATTTTTTAAGGATATATATATATATCCTATGACTACTGACCAACTGAAATGAAGCAGAGGTTGTTAGCGGTGTGTTTTCTTCCAAATGGCAATGGCCAACTTTGACATTTTCATGTGTCCTGTTGTGATGTAAGACCAATTTTGTGTTGATCTTGAGGTCCCTGAAGTAACACGGAATTTCACCGTAGACAAACGCAATAGCAAAAACTAAATAGAGGTACAGTATGCACTGCTGCGATTGTTATTAATGAGGCAAGGAGCATATTTCTGCTCCTGTAGAAAACGATTCATTTATTTTTATTTTTCCGAAAGGGCTCTATTGCTCACCTGGGATGGAAAATGGATTCAAAGTGTTTTTTATTTTTTATTTGCAAGAGTCACCCAGCGCCTGAGAGGCAGGCCATACTTCACCGGGATGGCGCACGGCGTAACGTAAGCAGGTTACTGCAAAAGTGGGAGATAGATGGAGACAGATGGCGACGGCTGGCGTAACTTTATTTGTTTCTGTACACTTGGATGTTCACACATCGGGCTCGCTGCACTCACTTCGCACAGAGGCTCAATTGTAACTTATTACAGTGTATAAAACACTGTCTGGATGCGACAGGATTGAATTGGAAGTTCCCAGTTGACGGATGCTCATCGCTGTTCACTGCGCCATCGTATAAATGACACAAGCAAAGACTAACGGTGTAAAATGACAAAATATACCATCCTGAAGTATTCTCGTGAAAAAGAGTTTTGACCATTTCAAATTGTTTAAGTGGCACTAACAACTGCATCACAGCATCTGCCGATAAAAAGCTCCGATTGCCTGGGGCAGCGCGCCGAACAGAACGATGTACTGCGCCAACAGATCTCAATTGACCTCCACCATATTCTTTGGGTTGAATTCAAAATCAATTGGATTCTGTGACCTGTATCGTGCTGAAAAGACTGGACATTAGGGCACTTGTGGTGACAGAGACAAATCCAAAGTGAAAGTAAAGAAAGGTAATGTGAACAGAGTGCAAGAATGACTCTATTACTAGGGAAGATCAATGACAAGCTCACCGTTTTTTTTGTTTTTCCCCACGCTTGAAAAGACAATCACAAAAGACCCTTTTGCAGTGTTACAAATCTATGAATTGAAAAGTGGGGGTGTATTGAATTGCCTGTTTAAAGCAGTGAGTGTGCTGATGGTAAAGTTAAAAAAAAATGGTCCATTGATTTCCTTTGAGAAGGTTTTAATAAATATGGGTCTCAGTTATTGACTCGACAAAAAAGGAGGAAGTCGTCACTGTCGCCTGCAAATACAAAGCATGGCTGCCACTCAGAACGGCAATCAATAGCCAATTAGCAGGAGCCCGGACACGCATGCACACGCAACACAAACATACTTTTGGAACATGATAAAAGTGTCAAGAAACGCATGCATTTTCTTTTTAATAAACAAATTACAGAATTAAATGTCTATTTTTTTTTATATTTAGTTATTTAAAGATTAATTTTCTCTTAGTTTAGGTAGTCATAAAAATCAAGAGGGTTTGAATTAAATTCATTCAAACAAACAAATAAATGACAATGAAGGAAGTTTTCTAAACTTGAAAGATTTTTTTCTTTTAATATCTTGGAAGCCATGAAAAGAGCCATGAAAAGTCCCCCAAAAATAACTAACTGAAGTGTTTGGAAAAATAAGTAAAATACTAGTCAAACAAATCCAAGAACAAAACAGAAGATAGCATTTGATAATTTAAACAATAAAATAATTCAAGAAACTGAAGTACCAAAAAAAAATCTAACTTTTTTGTTTTGCTCTATTTTGTCAGGTTTTTTCAACGAGTCTTCTAAGCATTTCTTTTTTCCAGGGTAAGAACACCACTGTCTTTTGAGTGAAGTCTGATCAAAGATAGTGGCCGAGCAAAGTCTCTCTCTCTCCCTTGGATTACTAGGCGAGTCCTCGCCGGGTGCCCTGCGAGCGCGATAATGAAGTGTGCACAGGAGAGGATTAGACTACCCCTCGACTCCTGCTGTCTAGCCCCATCGTCTGCCATGTGTGCTTGCACGGCGACATGCGTCAACACGGTCGCGCTGATAATGCAGAATCGGAGCGTGGAGCTTCAGATAGAGCCCGGGGAGTTTCGATATCTCAAGCGCAAATGTACAAAATGATACCGGCCATAAAAGCGACTTGGAACACCTGTAGCGTGACCAGGAACGCAAACATACTACGTGACGCTAACTCAAGCCCGCGACCTGCCCAGAATAACAGCTCACAGACCCGCGAAACCCCAAGTGTGAGCAAAAGCAGGTCAGGAGCCTCGTGGAATATTACCCCAAGTTATCTTGATACAACTATAACGCATATGACTGCGAAAATTAATAAAAACAAGAACTGAGCTAGCTAGCTAGCTAGCTAGCTAGCTGAGATAGACAGACAGACAGACAGACAGAGACAGACAGACAGACAGACAGACAGACTGTAGAAAGAGAATACATTGGTGATAGGTTCATTGGTCTGCCTAAGCTACAGAGAGAAGATTGATGGTCAGGAGGTTCTGTAAGTGGATACTGTTCAATATTCATTCTCCAGCTCTATAAGGGTTGGGAGACAAAGGTTGTGCTCTGCCTTTTTTTTTTTTTTTTAATTGTCTTAAACAGAAGCTTGACATATAGATAAAACCGGACTAATCAAAGAAAAGCTGTGTTGAGGAGTTTCTTCATGATTCAACATCCGGAATTGTCAGAATGAATTCCACATGCAAGATTTCAATTCATTGGCTTCAGGTGAATTACAGTTAAACTACAATCAGATTAAAAACAAAAGAAATTAAGTTATAAATCCATTTTTGGGGGTGGGGGGTCATTTTGGTGGGAAGACTGGCTCTAGTCTCTTGGTCGCTGTTGGTAATCAATCAAAATCGCTCAGGTTCAGGCAAGAAAGAACAACGGTCGTGGCTTTTTTTGGATCGCACTCTGTCTGTCGTCTGTGACAGTGATCCGGCTGCAGCATCTGCTCCATTCCCCTCCTTCCATTACCTTCACCCGTCCATTCATTCATCCTGCCATCCATTCATCCTCAACTCATCTCCGGGGCTGTCAAAGCAACGACGGGACGCCATCTCGGCGCCGTGCCGGTGAGGGGGCAGGGGGTCGTCTGTCACGGCCTTTCCCTGCCTGCGGAATGGTGTTATTGATTGGAATGGACCTCACTCTCTGCGCTATGGCTGGCCACGACTGCATACTTAGTCATCGGTAAGGTGGACAGCTAAACAAGATGGAGGAGATATTTGAACAACGTCTTCATGAGCTATGAATTGGATGTAATAGCTCAAGGAAAAATAGTCTTTACTAAAAACAGGACTACAAATGTTAACAGATCCTTGAAGTAACAGATTTAAAATCTACGATGAAGCAGACTCGCACCACAAAACGAATAAGCCTCACATTTCAATGCTGAGCGTCTTGTGAAAGAGAGCAAAGTAAGTTTGCATACCAACACAGACGGCACCAATTTTAAATCATCACATTAATATCATCTTAATTCATAGTTTAATGCCTAATTTCACAATCTGATTTTAACGGGAGCGGACATCAATCAGCCTTGGCTCAGCAAAATTAGACACTTAATGTCAAACCATCATCTTAAAACATTAATTATCCAAGGATGTCGACATTCTGTATATTCAATCAAAGTGACGATCAGCTCTCGATTCTTCGCTAACACATAAATCAACAGAGCAACGAGTAGGGCAGCAACCACTCATTAGAAACATTCGTCATTTAAAAGCAGCGTCACACAGTATTGATCCAAAAACATCGATTCATCATTGATTATTATGCCACCCTGAGAAATAACGAAGAAAACAAAATACAAAGCAACAATAGCATGCTTACATTTATCCAAGCAAAGCTATCGGAGATGCTATGGAGCAAGTCACACGCATTGATTTGTTGGAGAAGTGCCCAACGAGTCAAACAAGCTGGAAAATGGCGTCAGCAAAAGAAATGAGGCAACGGAGGAGATGCGCTGATAGCACGTGCAGCACTAAGATGTCGTCGGATAGGCCTGAATGTGAACTGATCAATTATTTGCAGTTGTCAATAATTCAGAGTAGACCAGGGGCTCTATGTGGACAAGCCAACACGTGTATACGCACACATAGTGTATACACAGTGGCCTGATTTGATTTAAGATGACCGGTCAATGTGGATCCTAAGCTTCAGAGGGACTGATGCTTTAAATGATTGCTGGCTTTAAAGACACACAGGGCAGGCCCTATTTTTTCCCCATCCTGGCTAAAACCTTCATTTATTCCAGTTTATGGCTCACGACAACTTCTGCTCACGCTACCCTCGCAGGACCCCTTCCACACCACCACCCCCCAAAAAGTCTTGACTTCGTTGGTTCGAAACCTCAGGCCCAAAACTTAAAATGGTTCTATGAGAGGGGAAAACACACGGACATACCTGAGCGTAATAGAACCAAAGCCTTGGCTGTTTGCCACACTACAAAAGTTTGAATCAGATGGTAGAATTTCCGAGAGGTGCTAGATTTTTGCACCGAGTGAGTGGAACTGTTACAGAAGCCCTAGCCTCGTCTTGCTTTCTGCCTTCGATTAAAATCTGAATGTGCTCATCAAAGCACTTGGACCACTTGTCTGCAAGGGGTTTCTTCTTAATAATCTTATCCTTATCTACGTTTGTGGGATCCACCTTTATTCGGATAATTTCGGAACATTTTTCAGTCATCTTTGAGCCGGAAGTAGCAAAGCAGCCCCAGAACATAACCAAAACCAATCTTGCTGACACGGACCGGACAGTCTGTTTGGCACCACAATGTACCCTGCACAGATTTAGGACACCCTGTGTGAGATGTAGAATAGCAGCCCCCACAAACAACATGAAACGTGACAGAGGCTTTATCATCTTCTCAGGATGCTTTGCTACTTCTGTCACAGTGTCTTCTTGAATCCAATCAGAGAGCGATTAAGTCTCAACACTGAAAGATTTTTTATCACAAAAACCACAGTGCTGCCCAGTGTTGGAAAGAGTGGTGTTGGTTCTGGGGTTTTTTACGCAAAATGATCAAAATCTAGAGTTTGATCACAGTCCAGATTTTTTAAAAAAAAGGTCAAGGTCATTCATTCGTATTCATTTACAAATTGACCCGCAACTGCGGCAATTTCCCTGTCAGATGCGAAACAAAACTCATTCTTGAAGTCTCGCTAAAAGGACTGCTGACACATGAAAGGACTTGAACGTCAATGATCAAGTGCCAAATTCAACATTGACATTAGCTTGACCGCAGTCACTTTCAGACATTTAAAATGAAATGAGATCCTTACGCTTCATAACGTGTCTGACAATGAGCTGATGTGAGAACGGGCACGTTGCGGCAGCTCGTTTGGACGATAAATGTGCCGCGCCTTCGCTGCCGAGCTGACAATTGCCGCTAATTGCCATCGTAGATATCAGTGAGCGATGCTGGCTCGGCAGCATTGTATAATGTCACACACACCATACGCGGTGATAGAAGGATTCATCAAAACAAACACCATAAGAGCAAAAAGGAAATGTTGCTGTGGGACTAACAAACAAAGGGATGAATTATTATGCTATGTCAACACTAAAATGCAATATTTAGGCTTTTAGTGAAGGTCTGTCACCCTATGGGCTCTTTAAGGGGAGACACTTTTCACACTTGATGGGTGAGTAGGCCCTGCAGAAACCCAATGATCGGGTCTACATACCACTAAAAAGCACAAGCACATTTTCAAATATGCCCCTTTGAATATGCACCAATATACCGTATTGGTCCCAATATAAGACGGCCCTGATTATAAGACGACACCCTCTTTTTCAAGATTCAAGTATGAAAAAAAGTCTTTTTGAACACCAAATTCATTTTTATACAGAAAATAATTACACTACATCTGAAACAAATGATTATAACAATATATCTCCTCAGCTGCCGGTTAACCTGGCTGATCTTCGACCCACTTTTCTCCAGATTGTCACCACGTTTCTCCATTTTCTGTTATCTCGTCTATTATTTTCTTCTCTTTCTTTCTTACCGCTATTTTTATTTTTATTCTTCCTGACAGGGGTTCGCTTTGGCCTGCGGAGTCAAGTTCAGCATTCGCTTCAATGATAGAATGTCTAGACCCCAAATATAAGACGACCCCCACTTTTTCAGTCTTACTTCAATGCAAAAAACACCGTCTTATATTCAGGCCAATACGGTAAGTTACATTCATAAAACAAGAAGCTCTGTAAGCTCTGATCTAATTTTCAAACTGAGCTTTAATTCAATTTTTTTCTTTCAAGTGGAGGGGGGGGTTGTAAATACAGTCGACCCCTTTCACCGTGGCAAACTACGGTACAATTAAGCACTCATTATATCACTTTTAAACGCAAATAGATTAGTCAGGAATAACTGACTGATTTCATGAGGATACATTTATTGCAGGATTGAAAATGTAGTCATTCGTAAGAGGAAATCGAGGCAAAGACTCCATCAAAGGGAATAAGACCTCAATCCAGGCAAGAAATGAAAATGTTTCTCATATTGCGGCCGAGTCGCGTGAGCGGCCTCCACGTGCCTGTATGCGCTCCCCTGCAATGTCAGAGTGCGCGCGTAGTATGCAGTCAAGTGAAACGGAAACACTTGCTCTGACCTACGTACCCAATTTGGGTTACATGGCAGCCGTAAGAATGGCGCTCCGTCAGCGAGTAAGGGAACCCCTTGTGTTGCATCGGCACCATGGGTTGTGTTCCTCACACTTTGGATGAAACAAAATGCAGGATGGTGCTCTACCCCATCCCTCCCCCAGCCAACCAGTCAGCATGGAACAGCCTGACTTTTAATTACCTGTGATAAAGACAGCAGGGGCTTGCCTGGATGCGCGCGCGTGTCCATGTGCGTGCATGAATGGAAACGAGGCGGTGATGCTTGACGCTCCACTGTGCCTTATAAACTGATATCTCTGGATGCAAAGCCAAAGAGAAGTAAAAGGAAGGTGTAATTTGGGACGGCTGGATTGATGAGGATGTGCGTGCATGTGGCTGTGCATGCGTGCGTTAAACGCTGAGCAAATGGTGGCTCCTAGTGCGCCGCAGATTGCCTCCGCTCACACCGCTGCCTCGGCAAATTAATATCATCGATTTTCTCCCTGCACACACCATTTTATTTATTTTTAAACACAGTCACACCTGGTGGTCAAGTGGTTAGCGCGTTGACCTCACAGTGGAGAGGTCGCGGGTTCGATCCCGGCTCCGGCCTTCCTGTGTGGAGTTTGCATGTTCTCTCCGTGGCTGCGTGGGTTTTCTCCGGGTATTCCGGTTTCCTCCCACATTCCAAAAACATGCATGGCAGGCTTATTGGGAACTCCAAATTGTCCCTCGGTGTGAGTGTGAGCGCGGATAGTTGTTCGTCTCTGTGTGCCCTGCGATTGGCTGGCAACCGGTTCAGGGTGTCCCCCGCCTACTGTCCTGAAGGCGGCTGGGATAGGCTCCAGCACGGCCCGCGTCCCTTGTGAGGATAAAGCGGATCAGAAAAAGGATGGATTGGTGGACGTAGTCACACACACAGACAGGCGTACGTACATGCTTATTAAAAAGGGCGTTAATATGCCATTAGACACAAAGTATTTCGTGAGCAATCCCAAATCAACAGTACTCTTGCGCTAACACTGCAATCATCCATGAAGAGAACCAGTTCGGTTTGGAATGGTTCAATTCATATCACGGTTTTGTCTTCACAATTTTCAGCTCAGATCTTTACGCGTTGACTGTTGCCTTGTCAACTCAGGCAGTTTGAGTGGCAGTCTACTTGACGCATCATTGTGACAGTCAGAGGTTAAAAGTATGTGAGATCCTGTGTGCAAGAGAAAACAAAACACACTCCCACACACAACCTTTCTGACACCAGGCGGCACATTTCAATGCCTTGATCATCTCAAGGTTTCAGAGTAACCTGCACAGATTCAAAACGAAAAATGCCGGGTGTAGGAAAGCAGCCCCGGAACTAAGTGACACAATTCTTTCTGACACAGAGCGGAAAATTTCACTTGAGAATGCCTAAATAGTCTTGAGGTTTATTTCTATCCTGCTCATATTCAGGGGCAAGAGGGTGCTCTTGCCCCTAATTCTGCATTCCATAGAAAATACTGCGCAAGAGAAACAGCACAATGAACTGGCCCTAACACCCATTGCGCTGATGTGTGTGTTTACAGATAGAAAGTAGCAGCGTGTTGCACATGGGCAGCTGCCATAGTCGGTCTGACAATACCCACACACACACACACACACACACACACACACACACACACACACACACCTGCCATCTGTAATGATGATTTATGCTGGGGCCGAGGGGACGGCGGCCATGCATAACTGTAGCAGTCACAAACACCCCGCAGAGCGCCGGTCGTTGGGGAAGTGACACCCCTCCGCCCCGGTGCCCCTCGAAAAGGAGAAAGAAATGACAAGATGGATATGTCGCAACAGCTGTGAGCACCGGGGCCAACTGTACAAATGCATATTGATGAATGACAAGCGAGCGGATACATGAAAAATGCATGCGCGGCCGCGCCCGATATACTTATTTCCCCCGCCGGCTCGCGCTGCGCAAGCTCATTTACCATTCGTTATCTGTGACGCTGGTGTAGACGTGCGTATAGCGCTTTCGCAGATATTTCCTCGGAGGGAAAATAGCTCTTTTGTACTCGTCTTCACACGCGGTGAACTTGCGCTCTTTGTGTGGGGAAAACACACTCGTGACGGGCACTTGCCGCCCGTGCGGCGCGTGTACAAACATGATGTACGGCGCTTATGCTCGGCTCTGTTGAGACGCGCTCTTTGACTCTGATACTAATTATCGTTGTTTGTGAGGGGTAAACAGAGAATTTCATTGAGAAAAAAAACAAGTCCTGCACCATTGTTACTACAGTCAACCGCATCAAACACTTCCAGGTAAACACCGAAATTGACTTTTGCACGCACATGCCCAGTTGGTCATCGTTTCGGCATTTACTGCACGTTTTTCTCTTTACTAACAATGAGTGCGATATAGACTGATGTGTGGCAGATGGTATAACTTTGGCCTACGGTATAGATTAGGATCAGTGACCAATTGCAATCGCACATGATGATGTCATATCTGCTGAAGTGGGAAAATTGCGCAAGCATGTCTGACCACGGGGCTGGAGGAGCTGCCAGTTGTACGTGCGTCGATGTCAGTCACCTGTCCTCTCAGCTTCTCGGGGAATGCCAGGTGCCAAGGTTAATAAAAAAATTAAAATAGAAAAAAATTCTGTCATGAAATAAAAATTTTAAAAATGTATTTTAGTTTTAAAGAAAGAAAAGACCAAACTGAAACTACATTTTATGTTTACAAAAAAAAAAAAATGAAAACTATTATCATCATGACATTTTTGCCTTTGGCAAATTAATACATGTGCATTTGGGGTTAATTTTAAATGTATTTATTTCAATATTACAGAAGGCCAAAAAGTAATCTGTGTGTTGCAGAGAAGCGACGTCATTTAACGGCAGCCAAGAAAAAAAGCGCCACCAGATGAACCTAGGCGACAACCGTGCTTGTGGCTTGTGTGTTTGGAATAACTAGAGCTAGAAGCACAATGCTGGGTACCACGTGCTCTGCTTTTTCATCCATCCATCCAACAAACCGGATGTACCCGGAGAAAACCCACGCAGGCACTGGGAGACCATGCAAACTCCACACAGGAAGGCCGGAGCTGGAATCGAACCTTGCACCTCTGCACTGTGAGGCCGACGCGCTATCCGGTCCCCCCCACCGGGCCGCTGCTTTCCTTTTTTTTTTTTTATAGATATAAATAATAAAGGGGAAAGGTGGAGACTTTTCTTTCGAGTCTGGACAGGACGTCATGTCACTTCTTCAAACAAGAAAAGGTCAACGTTTACAGATCGCCGTTTATCTCATCACGACCCACGGCAAAGTATTTGACAATATGTTTTACTCTGCCCGTGTTAGTTCAAGCCACGGCCAGACTGCAGGAGAACAAACCCATTAGAAGGATTCGGCCCTTACCTTAGGACGTGACATTTTTCTAATTAACGTGGGGAATTATAATCAGTCGCCTGGACGCCGGAGCAGCGTGCGGGAACGGTGATCAATCTTAAGATTGGCGTTTCTAAAAGAATATAAATCATCGAGCCTGTCAAGCACCATGCCTGAAGCTATAAATGTGAACTTTAAACATGTTTTTTTCCCCCTTCTCTTTTCCAAGTTCGTGGGGAAATTAGGGAAATATAAAAGCAAAGCAGCTGTGTATTCACTAAGCATTACGACAGAAGTCTAATTAAGGCGATGAAGCACAAACTTTTTACAAACAGAAGCTTGACACCTTGGAACAGAGCAAGATTTGAATCACCAATGACGGACTTCTTTGCCAAAGTTCCTACGCCAAAACCAGAATCCGAAGAGGCCTATTGATTCTCTCTTCTTTAATGCGGTACTTGTCAGCACTACCGCCACCTACAAGTCTGGAGGGGAACAGCGGCAACCGCAACACATTCCAGTAAAATTAAGTGAACAGCTTTTCAGTGAACAGTTTCTATTCTACCGATAATTTAATCGAAGAGGGTTTACTGTCCTGTATTTTCCACCGCTCTGTATTATTCTGGCGACCTTTGCATGAAATGTTGAGAGAAGAACCTCTTCGATGAATGCGCGGTGCGTCGACATCATGCCATAAAAGTCCAATTCAATCTTGCTCGCGCCCAAAGGACATTTGAACGCATCCCGCGGGGGATTTGCGGCATCAAAGAGTCCAACATACGGGCGACGGGTGTTGCTTTGGTTTGCCGCCGCTCGACAAGCCACACAGGAATACTGCGTTTAGCTGCCATAACTACATGTCAGCCTCTCTCCTCCGCTTCCATCTGTTCCCCTCTCCGCTTCCATTATCTCTCCCCCATGCCGAGCTGCGCGTCCTTGCAACCTCCTCCATCATCGTCGTCCCCGCGCAGGGGCTACGTGGAGGCAATCCAAGTCCGGTCTCTCGAGTCCTGCCTGGGTGACTTCCATCGCTAGTTTTGCCCCTCCTTCCACCCCCTCAGGCTTTACTTCGGGGCTGTGAGCCGAAGAGCTGGCAGCTTGGGGGAGGCCCATTGTTGGAGGGATTAACCACACGCGGCAGTTATTGTGCGGGGCACACAAACACACTTGGGCAGATGTGGGGGTCACGTTTTCCAGTGACTGCGCTCGCGGCATATCAATGTGCTGAAGGTGATGATCCGAAATGTTGCAAAAAGAAAACTATTGACGACTCAAGCGCATTACCAATTCTACTGCCCACATTGTTCTCTCTGTCTCTCTCTTTGCGCTATTTAAATCGAATTTGTATGGCAAGTGACGCTGCTTGAAACGTCACCGTAATTTTGACGCGTCGACTTCGAGACCCGCTCGGAATTGACGCCACATAGCAGCATACAACACCCCTGTTGCCAATCCCCGAGCAAACGTCACGCGCGCGTCTGCGAGTCCATCTAACTGAAGTTATTGATCGGTGATTCACAAGAGAGAGAGAGAGTGATGCCCAAGACTTTATCGGCATCTAAAAACGCAGCGGTGATACTGCAGGTGTAATCCGCTGCACGTGAGATGATCTCCAACAGAGGGGCTCCAGATAAGAGTCCTCCTCCAGGGTCCAGTCTGTGTAATCATGTTGAGATTTGCTCTCACGCACACTGAGAATAGAAATGTACACTGGCGCTACACGGCCACAAAAAAAAAAATGTCTAAAAGGAGACATAGCACACATTTATTTAACATTGGAAAACAGCCTTCGGTTGTCTTAATAACATCCACTCCATGTGATAAACCGAGTTCTTGTCTTGCTGAAAGTATTCATTTGGGGGGGGGCTTTTCTTTTTCCGCTTTTTGTTGATTGCTTTGTATTGTCTAAGGTCTTGAGATTGTTCTATACATTGAATTTAATGTGAGTGCCTCTACATAATTGTGCCTCCGCATGAAAATGTGCCGTCACTCGAAAGTGGCTCAGGATATCTGATCCTAGCCCAGTCGATCATGTCATGGATGGAGAAATTCAGCTGTGGCAGAGGTTATGAAGCAAATTGAGTGTGCCAAAAATTCAGAAGGGCTTGCTCTCAAATACAGTTTCGGAAAGAGGGGAAATATTTCCTTGGTGTGAAATTTCCATGCATTCCAGAAAATAAATGTGTCAAGTGCTGAAATCCACTTCAGCCTGGAATAGTAACATGCGGTAAGCAAAAAAAAAAACAAAAAAACACACCCACACAAATATTCCATATATTTGCCTAAATAAAGATGTCCAAATAAAGGCAAGTGCCAGGGGGCCAGCAGAAGATGGCAGTGAAGATAAGAAAACAAGGGAACAAAAAAAAATGGAGGAATTGAAGCAGGCGTCTTGTCCCACATTTAAATATCACTCGCTCTAATCATATCCACCCCGCAGTCTCCCCCCCCTTCTCTTTGCCTCTTTTCACCAATCGAAACAATCCCACAACCCGCCCCCCACCCCTAAAAATCATTCACCACCCCAACCTGCAGCATAAAGTCCCAGCAGCAGCAGCAGCTCACAGGAGAGGTGGCACACTTTGAGGATAAATTTAGAAATGAAGCACAATCCCCAGGCCGGCACACAAAAGAAGGGAAGTCGAGACAACACACACACACACACACACACACACACACACACACACTGGCACACGCACGTGCCTGATCACATGCGCCAAACAGCCGACATCCTTTCGGCACACTGAGACGATAGCATGAAAGAAACGTGCGTTAGAGGGCGCTCAGCGAGACTTTGCTGCAGTCAAATCAGGTGAGTGGAGCACTTTGAATGAAACGCGACGGGTTCAAAGGAAGTTTGAAGGGCAACACAGAGGGAGAGGAAAGGAACGCCACGAGAAGCATAAATGGTGTGAGAACGGTCTCAAATACGAAAAGAACAAGATTTTGAGAGACTCGTGGCAATCGTGGCAATGCTAAAGTCGTAATCGCGAAGAATTAATGTTGCAATATAACAAAAACAAATGTGGAATATGAGGATAGTCGTAATATATAAGTTGCGATGTAAGTGTTGGACAAGAAAAATGTCATATTGCAAGGGAAAGTCACAAGAAAAAAAACAACAGGAAAAAAATTATTCTCATAAAATCCAATGCTGACTTTAAAGTCATTTTTCAAGAATAGTCAGAATAATTTAATAAAGTTTGAATTTTACAAAAATAAACGTGATACACTAAAAAGCCGTAACAATGCGAGAAAAAAAGTTACATTATAAGACAGGAGTTGTAATATTGCAAGAAAAGTCACTTTTACACAAATAAAGGGATAATTTAACAAGAATAAATGCGTTTGGCTGGAGGCAGTCGTGATAAAGTCCATGTCAACGCTTCAAGGGTTTCTTTTGAGGAAAGAGCAACATGAATGGATTTTCTCCACCCCAAAAAGGTGCAAAAATCAAGTGTTTGATGTTTGGAGTTTTTTTTTTTATTTAATTTTTTTAAAACACTGGAAGGGTGACGTGTATGTTGCAGCTTGGGTACCTGCAAAAACACCTGTTACTACTTTCCTATTCGCCATTTTGTGTCTTTTTTGACTCAGGATCCATTTCCCAGGCCGAATCCTCCAAATTTGGTCATTTTCATATTTTTCTACAAATCGCTAAGAGTGGTCAGGTGACTGACTCTCTTGACAAATTACTGACCAGTGTAAATTGTTGAAAATGGCTGACTGTCTTTTTGAGAAGTTTACCCTATGAAGCGCCTCGCCTGCCTGTCAAACCCGCAACTGGAATTTTCCGTCCCGTTGCTGTTTGCAGAAAAAGAGCTATATCGGTGTATTTGTCAGGAAAAAGTTGTTCGGTTTTTCAAATTTGGAGGGGGTGTTATTAAATTACAGTCAAATATTACGGTTTATGCTTGAATATTTTATATTTGAGTCCCACCACTAAACAATCAATTTCTTCAGGATCCCCACCCACCCTCCTGTGCCTACTCAGCTTTTACAGCCCCGTTGGGGGCAGTTGGGAAGACCAGCATGATCCTAATAAGATTGGATAAGAAAAATGAAGGGGAGAGACGAAAAGAACCCGTTCGGGGAGGAGCAGTGGCGCGCAGTGTATGTACGCCAGTGCGTATGCGGTGCGCGTGCGAGAGACAATTCCTCCAGCCAAGTGTCCTCCCGTCGCCTCAAAGTCACTCGCTCTCCTACTTCGTCTATCTCCTGCCGCGCCGCCTGCTTCTTGTCGGGGGGTCCGAGTCTACTCTGGTATTAAGATTCCCATTACGCCACCCAACCCCCTCTCCGGAGCGTTTGATAAGTCGGCGCTCATCTCGTGCTGAAGGCACAGAGCATTTTGAAGACTGCTTGCCCCTCCCCCAACCATCTAATAACGGGATTATTCTGCTTCCAAGGTCAAACAAGTGTCAAATAAAGCAATCGTGGGGAAAAAAAAAAAAATCATATTTTCTTTTTCGGAAAGCGCAAAATCAAGAGTGCTCAAAGTTAATTCTATGCCGTGGTCACCGAGGACGCCATACGGACAGAAATAAATCGGAAAATGTCTAAATTGGAGTTGGTGTTGGCTAACTAGCGACAACAGCATCCAATGTTCGTGGCATTTAAGAATGGTGTTGGGTTTCCTCTCACTTACCTGATCAATGTCAGCAAATGGGACACTTGTTTCATGGATTCGACAGGACTCTATAATTTCCTGGGTTCCTCTGCAGTAGAGTTGGATCTCATCATCAACGGTAACTGGAAGTTAAAAAAAAAGAATCAAAATGAAGTTACGTTGTGTTAAAATTACGACTGCGGGTGCGGTAATATTTCAACAATCAAAATTATGACTCAGCTCTTGCAATCATCAGACTGTATGCTCGTGTAAATACAACATGTTTCTTTTTCTTGTGTAATGTATTTATTGTTGCGAAAGACCAATCATTCCAGCTTCTGGTAAAATTGTGAACTGCTCTTTTAGCATGACTGTTTTTTCGCAAAATCAAGACTTTGGTAAAACAATGACTGTATTCTTGGATAATTGCAAATATCTATTCTCAAAAAATTACAACTATAACTACAATGTATACAAAAAAATAAATTCCTCGCTATAATTTTACTACTCTTCAGATGAAGTTATGATTTCAGTGGAAAATATTCACATGCCAGCTTACTCGCTTTTCCCCTGTAAAATTGCGTATTAACGGTAAAATGATAAAAAATAGAGCTTCCTTGTTTGAGAACTTTAACTGCCTGTAAGTTACTCTTGTTAAAATAAGAAATAAAACAAATGAATAAAACAACTTTCCTTGTGTAGTATGAAAGAACTATGCCGATAGCTGTTTTATTGCCACTTCTTCCTATAAAATTCAAACTTATATTGTCAAAAAGCTCCAATGGTGTTCCTGTAACACAATATTACTTTCACTACGACTTATATTTTTTTCCTGAGACGCAAGTGTCACAAATTAACATGACTTCTTGAAAACTCATTGGCACACTTTTTCGTTTGTCAAAAGCGCACGCGACTGTTCTGTCAGAGCTACCAGGCAACGGCAGTATCATCCGTCCAAAGCCAAACGGCCAGCGGGCTATTTGCAATCAGGGGTTTGCCCGTGCGGAAACAGACTTAAGCGTTCAATTGTCAAGTGTGTGTTTTGCCAGTCAGTCAGTGGACGTGCAGTGACCGGGGCTGCCAATAGGGACACCGGAGAAGAGGCGGGGAGGGATTACTGAACTCATGCTGCAGGAATAAACACGAGCGGGAACCTCCGCAGATCAATAGCCACGCTAACGAAAACACACACATGCGCAGGGGGAAAAACAAAAAATGTGCGCACTTGAGAGTCTGACGCGGATCAATGCTCACAGTGCAGGGAAGCACATTAATGAACGCATATTTGTATGCGGCAAACATCTCAAACAAAAACGTGTCACTGTGTCTGCAACACGTTGCAAATACAAGCACGCACAACAGACACACAAAAGGGGTAATAAAGCCCATACACCACAAACCACTTTGGTTCAATAAGGAGCCATTCGACAGTAAAATAGCCTCGGAATAGCATCTCTGTCGTCGCCACGCCGACATGAGATCACCCACTTTAGTAACCGATATTATCTATACGTATGGTATGGTGGCAGGGAACTGACTTTATGACATAGCTGAAGTTAAAAAAAAATAAAAAATACAATTACATTTTGTGTATTTGAAACAACCACAGAGCTTAAGCCTTTAACAGCGCAACAATGTTCATTTTTTCTTATGAGTTGAATTAGATTAAAGGTTTCTTTTTTTATTCCCGAAGACAATTGTTTTTTTTTTGTTTGTTTTTTTTAAGTGAAAAGAAAATCTCTTACTGAGGTGACAGTTTTTGGCTGTCACTTGACCTCCGACAAAGGCTGAAGTGACATCCAAAACTGTCAGCTAGGGAAGAGTTTTTTCTTAACGTAAAAAAAAAAACTTAACTCTAATTCATCTTAGCCTTTAAATACGATATTTTAATGTTACTCCCAACACCATTGGCGTGTTTACAATTAGCATCTTCATGGTGGTGTTTTGTGTGAAGCAATGCGTATTGGAAAACAACCGGTGGCGCAACATGTGACACTCGCGGGCAATGAATATTAACTGCTGAGGAGTTGTCATGTTTCTGTCTTGTACCCCGGTATGGTTGTATTATGCGAACCCTTTCTATTTATAGCCTACAAATAAACTCCGTAATCACAACTACTAACTACTGCATTAGCGTCAGTCAGTAATAGACTTGAAGTTACGTGGCCACCGTTAGGAACTGAACAATTTTTCCAGAGCGGTTGACGAAAGCATGCGCGTCACGCTCATTGAGTGACAGCATTGAGCACATTTGAATTCATCCTTCCTGCTAACTTGACATCCATTGAACTCAGTCTCAAAAGAGAATCTTCCTTTCAACCTTCCTCAGCAATTTGTCTCAAGAAATGAAAACGATGGCAGGTGTGAAGACGCCCACGTGTCTTCCAGTAAGTGAGGCTGCTATAGTGAGACAGTATAAATAAAGTCTGATTAGATAGAAGCGTAATCTCGTGAGCTCTGATGTCAATTAAAATTCTATTTTGCTAGAGCATCACCGCACACACACACACACACACACACACACACACACACACTTTTAAGCAGGCAAAAGACTCTCCAAGTGTGTTCAGTTTGTTTCCAAAAGCACAGTTATAATGTGCCTCATTAATGTGTCCTGATGGATCAAGATGACTCCATTTTTTTTTTTTTCATACAAGGGCCACCATTTTTGATACACTAAATGCTCTGAAGTGGCCTATTGGAACTGTCTATACAGCTACTTAAGTGGTTTTTATTGGACTCTTCTGGATTTATGACCTACAAGTGTTTGTCCTATAAATATTGACTGTAACTAGAACTTTATTGCTGCATTAGCGTCGGTTGAGCCCATATCCCACTGAGGGAGGTGAACATTTGCAACCGATGGCAAAGGTAGCAAAATGCCCGTCAGGACTTGTTCAAGATCGCACGTTAGCAAGATGTTCAGCGAGGGTGTCAAACTCATTTTTGTCGCGGGCCATATTATAATTATTGACTGCTTCTCTTGGAGGGCCGTTATGATTGAAACTATATAAAGAAGTCAAGAATAACGTTTTATTCAAATATTGTTTAAATAACTGGAATGAGGGGCTTGGTAACAAGAAAATGCTTACAATATGTCACTGATTTATTACATGTGAGAATTAAAAATGTTGGTACATATTTTAGCAAGCATCGTGAAAGTTGTCATCTTTGACTTGCTTTCGCGGGCCACTTAAAATGATGTGACGGGCCAAATCTGGCCCCCGGGCCTTAAGTTTGACACCTGTGATGTTCAGTAACATGTTCAACATTCCCTTGCAGGGGGGAAAAATAGAGATGAATATCCTATTGAATGTCTGGCGATTATTTCGCGAACATCTGCGACCTTGAACGAACTCGAGAACGCGGCATACGCTAACTTCGCAGAACCTCGCAAATGTTCGCCACTCAGTGGCAACTTTTAGCGATTCAAGGTTTGTCAAGAGAGGCTGCAGGACTGCTGCTACAAAAGACATATTTCACGCCCAAATGACGAGCTTTCATCTTCGGTGTGGACGAAAACATCAAGCGGCATGTCTACAAAGAGAACTTTCAGCGACTCTTATGGCGTTTCGTAATTTGAAACTTTCATATGAGGAGACGTTCGAAATTAGAGGTAGCACTGTATACTGTCCCAAAAAAATGTCATCAACAAACGTTTACTCAAATTACGTTGACAAAGGTATCTACACTCATATTATACAGTATCTTGGCAGTCATTTAATTCCCAGACAGATTGAGGTTGATGTGTTATTCATGCAATTTAACACCTTTTTCCGCTCTTTATCCCCCCCCCATCCAATCCCTCACCGCTTAATGGAAAGTGGAGGGTCCTTAATTAGGGACTGTTTTTTTTTTAATCCAAAGCTTTTATAGCAAACTCCGCAGAGGAACAGCCAGCTGCCAGCTTTGATTGGGGTGGACCCCCCCCCAAAAAAGGTTTAAAATTTAAAAAAAAATAGTTAAGACTAATTTGAGCAATTTTGCGAGGCAGATGCAACTCACAAAAGAAAAGCCCCCAGTTGGTGTTTGTTTAGTGAGAACCACCAGATGTGATAACATCCTAAATAAGAGTGACACACACTCTCTCTCACACACACACAACCCATGACACACACACACACACACACACACCTTTGAAGAAAAACACTCTAAAATATCTGTATGATCTAGAATGGCTCTGATCTTCCAATAAGTCCATCCTTTTTTTTGTGTGTGTGGATCCTATTTAGGGTCGTGGGTGATCCCAGATGACTTGTAATCCATCTTTTGGGGAGGCGGGGGGGAACAAAATGTGAGGATGACGATCAGAGAAATGTGCAGTGCAGTTCATGGCTGCCGGACCTGTGACATTTGTCCAATCGACATTGATTTTATGTATTCATGAGCCAAAGAGAGTGGCTTATTTGCCATTTAATTAGCACCTTGACATTAAAAACTACTCAACTTGTTTTTGCATAGTACCGGTACTACTAAGCCTCTGAAATATGGTGGGTTTATAGGTAAAACTGTTTCATACCTAATCATTCATTGGCCAACTTCTCTTGACACTCATATGACTCTATGGAACGTTCAAATAAAGTACAAAACATGCCCTGTACACATTAATAAAGCTTTTAGGATGATAACACTTGAGCCTGGAAATCCTCAGCACCCTCTTACTCGCAGTGTCGCTCCTACTAAACGCAATTTGAGCAATAAACCATTCCGGCGTCAGAGTAGACGCGCACGGATTTGAACATTTCGCATACACACTCACACAGTCACCAGGCCGTCTGCCGGGACCTGGGGTGTCTAAGAAAAGCAGACAGTGTGATGCTGGAATCTCCTGCTGCCAGCTGGCATATGTAGGCCAGCAGTCAGTTATAAATCTCCTCCCCCCACCCCTACTCTCGCTCACTCACACTCATACGACGACAACGGCATGCCGCAATAAAACAAACCGCTGTTGAACTTCAACTGCAATCATCGCTACTCTACGGTACATATGAGTGCTCATACTCTTGTTTGTATTCTACGTACTGTCAACTGTTTGAATGAACCACTGCCGAAACAGATGAGGCGACGGGAAATGAGAACAAATTTAACACTGTCGCTTGTCTTTATTTTTATTTTTACATTGGGCTCCATTGAAAACAAGAAGAACGTATGCATCTTGGTTGAAGTTATTACTAAGTGACAGCTTCTGACACTGCTACTCCAAAAAATCTCGATAGCCCCTAGTCAGTAAAACTGCACATTTCAGAGTAGCCTTTTATTGTGCACTTGTGCAATAATCCTGCTGCCTAATCAGTATCTTGACATGATTAGCTCGGCAAAGGAGAGTTGCGCACTAATACAGACGGGTTGACAGGTTGGTGAACCAGCATCCTGTCATGTACATGTCCACAATTCAGATGCTTTTTTTTTTTTCAAACACCCCTCTAACTTTCCATCCCTATCTACTAATTGAGCTTCGGAGAGCTCATATTCGAGATGTGTTCATTTTATTTCACTGGTGAGTGTTTGAGCAGATTCAGGCCCCGAAAAGTCCCCATGTTCCTATCCAAACGTGTATACCAGAAGTTACACACACACACACACACACACACACACACACACACACACACACACACACACACACACACACACACACACACACAAAGTTGAACCACAACCTTGTATACAGAGGTAACAATGGTTAAAGCATGAGGAGAGTGAGGCAGCAGGGAGGGGAGGGTGGGGGCAGTGAGTCTGAAGAGATGGATGATGGAGGGATGAACAAGAGACACTAAACTAAGGTAAGAAAATAAAAAAGTAGACTTTGGCAACTCCACTGGGTCTCATTAATTTGGCCTAATCAGACACAATATTGCTGCAAAAACATCCTGCTACTGCTGTGTGTGTGTGTGTGTGTGTGTGTGTGTGTGTGTGTGTACACTTCCGATGAACTTCCCATAAATGCGGCAGTGGCAGTTTTACAGCTTCCTGTGCGTTCATTGAGGTATAATATCGACAAGCGTGCATTTCGGTGAGTCACTGTTTACGTTTGCGCCAGTGGATGACCTTCGGAAAAAGCCCTCTGACGTGTGGATTGTGGATCATCTGCATCACAGCAACCTGCCCAATCGGGATTCCTCCCTGCCCGAGAGGTAGCTATGCCAAAAAAATTAAAAATAGAGCCCAAAATGAGGCAAAGATCAAGAAAATAATTCTGCAATTTAACCGAGTCACAATCAGACCCCTCAGGTTATACGATTCGGATTGCTTGTGGTTTTCTGGAATACTCAGCAAGGGCTGCTTGGACAAGAATATACACAGGAAGTTCCATGAATATAAATGAGTTTAGATTTTACACTGGTGACGTTAAAGCAGTTTTGTGCTTCTTTTTCCACGGTTTAAAACTTCTCCCAAGTGGCAGTGGCATGCGCTTCGCCAAATTACTCAGGCCTCAACTTCACTGACTAATCAAGTATGAGGGGACTTTCGAAAACCATCGCTGAGCACCCCCCCCAAAAAAAGTATGCAGCTCTGCTTACCCATTTGCTTCGACATGACAGCATTACAGCAAGAAAAATATTCCTGCGTCTTATAATGCTGTGCGCCCAATATATGAAAAAAATCTCATAATCCAGTGCGCCTTTTAGTGTGGAAAATACGGTATGTTCGACCTGAGAGCTTCCGCCGGAGACTGAACATCTCAAATGAGTGACAATGGAAACACACACAGGCATGTCTTTATTCTTGAAGGGTTGGCACCGGTTCATGTTGGAATGATTGACCTTATTCACGGGGAGCCAGACGTTGGTTGCTGACAGCGTCCAGTCCAGAGCTGTGCGGTGTAGGTGTACAATAGTGTGTGTGTGTGTGTGTGTGTGTGGGTGGAAAGGGGTTGGAGGGGGAGGGAATTACATGACAGGAATGACACGTATGCCGACACCAGTTTGTCAGAAGGTAGTCAACAGCGGAAGTGGGGGTTAATGAGCTCAGGTTTGGGACGGGGGGGAGGGGGGGGGGGGCAGGTGGGAAGCAAGGAGGGGAGGAGTAGAGTTTGTGTGTGTGTGCGTGTGTGTGTGTATACCAGGCTGGCTCAATGAACACACAGGGGAATTACCCTTTAAATTTAAGCCAACATTTAGCCTGGTGCACACACAGGCGCAGAACGCATCTCCTTGGGACATGTAAGTCATTGATATTCTGCTTGTGTCTGCAAAAATAAAAAAGGGATAAGCGCACAAAGACAAAACACCCCCGCCCGCCCCCAAAAAAACTGTGGCCTACATCATCGAATCAACAAGAATTGTTTCCACGATTCATTTTAAAGGCTAATTTGCCATCATGTTAAGAGAAAGTGACACACTTTCTGTGTCCTACACACACACTTGGGGGATGAAGTGGCTCAAGTATGACCCAATTAATAAAGATACACACGCGCCCGCGCACACGCACGCGCGCACACACACAATGTATGTTCAGGAGGCGTGTAAGTGCGAGGAGCAGACCCTATTAATTCAGCTCATTTAGCCTCAGTCCAGCCATTAAATTTGAGCCTGACCCTGCAGCTCCCGTTGCAAAACCATTGTTGGAACCAACTACACCCTTGCACCCCCTCCACACACACACACACACACAAACACCAGTTTATTATTACCAAGGTTGTGGATGCTATCACGGTTGTGGTTGGACGTATTAAGAAACAGTAAATAAAAGGGAGCTCAGTGGATCTCAAACGGAAGATGATGGAAACTGGCACAAAACAGAAAACAAGAGCCTCCCCGTTGAGGGGATTACCTGAAATTCATCAGTATGATCATAATCTTGCCATTAAAAAAACTAAATTAAAAACGCATAATGTGTCTAAAGCAGGTAACACACATACCAAAACGTGATCATTTTCCTCCCCCTTCCGATCGAAAATCAGCAACGACTATTACCGTTGGAGGTCTGAAGTATTTTTTTTGTCCTCCTCGTTCTTCCCCGAAAACAATCATAAATGTATGAACAAAGCAATTGGCAGCCCGCGGGGCCGCATGCGGCCAGAGAGCGAGCTCAGATGAAAACGGGAGCCGATTTTGACTCTTTTGTGAGAAGGTCAAATTATTCCTGCGATTGATCGACAAAACTCTGGCCTTAATTTCCAGTTTATGAATACAGTGGTACCTCTACTTCCAAAATGAATTGGTTCTGGAAGAACTTTCGTTACTAGAAAAAGGATCGACACCTTTTCCATGCGCTAATCCGTTCCAAGCCCCCCCAAAATGTAGACATAAATGGTTTGTAAAGCATAAAAATGCATCAAAATGCGTAACAAATACATGTTACAATTAGATTATTGCA
Organism: Hippocampus mohnikei; assembly: GCA_026261675.1. Classification (NCBI taxonomy): domain Eukaryota; kingdom Metazoa; phylum Chordata; class Actinopteri; order Syngnathiformes; family Syngnathidae; genus Hippocampus; species Hippocampus mohnikei. The sequence continues at coordinate 12,327,441 of JAKGUB010000332.1, read as the reverse complement.
CAATAAATGAAGATTGTTTTTTTTACATTATGCACAAAGAATAAAGACTAAAAATGATGCTCATTCCACTTTTAACTGCATCCTCATCATGTGTTGTCTATCAAAGGCGGATTTTGCCTGGCTTTTTGTCAAAAACTGATCCAAGGACGTTTGCTTTTGTCGGCTTTTAACAATCCTTCGAAAATGTCCAAGGCAAACATCAGCAGAGTGAGCGATCGCCCGACTGGTGAACGCTTTTTCTGGGTGATTCACATTGACGTAAAACAATCGGAAAGCCACATGGCCCAAGGGGTGAATAATGAGGACGCTGCATAGACACATATTGATCTATTTATCTATCTACACACATAAGCCCCGTTCACACGGGCAGATTTATTTCGGACCTACTCCTCAACTGCTCCCCTCGAGCGTTCATACGTGCAACTTTGTTCCAGCGTAGCGCCCGAAAACAGCTTGTTTCGGATCAAATTTAAACCACCTCAGGGAGGTGGTTTAAAAATTTGCTCGGGAAAAAATGCTCGTTCGAAGCAGTACCAATGCAAATGTGCACGTATGAACGCAACTAATTAAATTTGCTCCAGAGCAAATGCTCGCTATGGGAGTGGCCTCGCTACGCGTCAGAGGAGTCCATCCGGTACTTGCCAACATGCATCCTGGGTATTTTGCGCTTCAAAACATGGCGGGTCTTTTCTCTCTCTCCTGCGGCGTCTGATTATCGACCACATCGTTGATTTCTCCGAAAAAGAAGCTATTTTGTCACAAAGAAGGAGGGGAAATGGTACTTCCTTTTCCCCGCCTTCTTCTTTACGCATGCGCATGTTTGACTTCCGCATTCCTGTCATTTTGTTCCGCAACAGGAACTGCCCGTGTGAAAGCAAGTGGAGCTGCGTCGATGCTGCTCTCGTGCTGTTGCGCTCAGCGGCTTTGTACGTGTGAACGCTCCACAAAATTTGTTCCGGTGCAAAATTATATCGCAACAAAATACTCCGGTGCAGCGCCGAAACAAATCTGCCCGTGTGAACAGGGCTATAGACAGATACGGTAGAAGTCCCTCTCAGCCAATGGGATGCCAGGGTGATGCTCGAGAATAGCCAATGGCAGAGCAGCTATGCTGTGTTCAGGAAACTCGGAGCTGCGAGTAGCAGCCCGTACTGTATTTTTTATCTTTCGTATCTTGAAATTTTTTGGTAACAAGAGGCAATATTTTCCTGTTGAGGCGTTTCGTAACTTGAAAATTTCGTATGAAGAGACGTTCGTAAGTAGCGGTACCAGTGTATCGACTAGCTGAACTCTTTGTGAGCTAGGTTTCCCAAAGGAAATTGAAAACCCAGGACATTAACCAGTGAAGAAGGCTCGCTCTCGTTCAGGGTGACACACACCAAAAGCGAGTGCGTCTTATGATCAAAGTGCAGTAAACAGTCGTTACTGGATGAAAGAGGGGATCGCGCGCCACAAGGGGGGTCAGGAGTCAGGATTCCAACGTGGAGCAACTGACATCAATTCAATTAGAAGCAAGCGAGACCGTGTTATCTTCCTCGGCGGCGGAGGGGGGGAGCAGAAGCCGCCGGGCCGCCAAAAACCAGATAGTTACGGCGATATACTAATCACTACCGATAAGAAGAGAAGTCGCAAAAGCCGGTTACGGTTCACAAAGTCGGTTGCTGGCGGGCTGCAGTCGTCACCTCAGTCGGTCCGTATGAGTCACAAAAGCAGAAGATGATGAAAACGAGGAAGAAGCCTTCGGCGCGACAACAGACTATCAAGAAGTTTCCAGTTTTGGATGTCACAAGCAAGGAAAGCGAGGAAACGGAACGTGACGCATGCTTTAGATTTAGTGGGAATTTCGAAAATAATAATACGACTCAATAAAAATAAATGAATCAAACATTAGCCCAATTGGTAAAAAGAAATTGCAAAAAAATGTTTGTGACTCTAAGAAAACAAGAAAAAAATGTAATTCAGCAAGCCCCCAATACATCAATCGATTAGCAAATTAATTCTTCCGATAACCTTTTTAATTTCAAATGGTCCAAATTTCAGCTTCACGACAATGAATCGATTTCTGTGGTCTTCCTTGCTTTGAACAACGGTGATCAACATGTTTGATGATTTTTCGTCATGTTGGACTGCATCTCCTTTTGTACGGGCACTTTAAACATATTTCTCAGCCCTTGCAAGCCAAAACGAAGTGTTATAAAAGAGGTAGCGGCTGCTAAATAACACTTTTAAGAGACTTTTTTTTTTTAAATGCAATCTACCTCACGCAAGCTCTTTCCCAACCTATTTTTTTCTCCAATTGTGTCCGGCGGAGCAATTTGTAAACACTATAAAATGTTAATTATTCAATTAGTATTTATTATTGCCTGAGTAGTCTAATCTTGCCTTGGTGCGGCGGCAAAGAAAATCCTCCTTGAAGTCACTGAAGTTAACTTTATAATTAGAACGTAGAGGGTCCAGTAACGAAACGAGGCAGAGTGGAGAGGAAGAAGCACAAAGTGAGCACATTGGCCGATAACCGCAGAGGGGGGGGTTACTTCAGTAATCAAACATAATTATCGTTGCGACAATATTCTCACTTTCCCGTGCACACAAAACGGCAACAGCAGTCGGCTTGATTACACCCCGGTCTGTTTTGTTGGTGTTTCAGCAGAACGTCATGCAAAAATCTTTGGGCGGGTATAGGCTAGGGATGAATGATGATGGTGAATGATTGTAAAATGGGGAACATCAATGTAATTTCTCAGTGAATAATACATGAACCTTAATGAAATCCCGCCATTCGGGGAGTGTGTATCGATGAACCCGAGCCCTTTAGTGATGTGGCATTTACTAATCAGGATTCTCTTGGTCTTAGCAAAAGGGTCAACATTTGTTTGATTTTTTGCTCACATGATTGCGAAAAATTGCACTCCATACTACTGTGGAGTTTGCATGTTCTCCTGCGTGGGTATTCTCCGGGTACTCCGGTTTCCTCCCACATTCCAAAAACATGCATGGCATGCTGATTGAACACTCCAAATTGTCCTCGGTGCGAGTGTGAGCGCCGATGGTTGTTCGTCTCGGCGTGCCCTGCGATTGGCTGGCAACCGGTCTACTGTCCCTGGCCTACTGTCCGAAGGCAGCTGGGATAGGCTCCAGCATGCCCCGCGACCCTTGTGAGGATAAGGCGGATCAGAAAATGGATGGATGGATGGATGGATAGTACTAAACATTTTCTGCCCTATTTTTCGCTGCAGTTCAAAAGAGATTGTGCGGCTCCTTCTATTGCATGCACATCAACAACTGGTTTAAAGTTCTTTTTATTTCAGACAAATTGTTTTTTTTTCTCCACAGTAAAGAAAAATTCATCTCTTTACCGAAAAAAAAAATTGTCAGGAAACTTTAATCCTTTTTTTTTATAAACAGCGCTAGGAAAACTGTGAAATCAAAAATGTCCCACCTTCTCTTTTCACAATTTGAAACAGTTACCTATGTATCTTTAAAAAAAATGGCTTTGTCAAAATAACTTCATCCTAGCGCATCATGATTGCCAGTCATGTTTTACGATAATGGTTTGAAGTTGGGCATTTCCCAGCGGTCTCGAATGCACCAGCAGCTTCAGTCTGCTTCCGCCCGTATCATCAATACCCATTTCCATCCATTCGGGACTTTCTTTTCTTCTCATCTGAGTCGCTGATTGCGTTTCATTTAGTTCTGCGAGCCCCTCACTTCTTATTCCGCCCACACACAGACACACACAGAGCTACCCACCCCCCACCACCCCCTTCTGAATAAGTCCTATTCCCAACCGCCGGCCTTCTTCCTCGCCGTTTAGCGCGTGGCGAGCGAGTTAGAAGCAAAACGGCCGCTCGAATGTCATCAGCGGTAAACTCGGAATCTCAATCATCTCAAACAGGATGAAGGCAAAGAAAGGCGAAGCGGGGCCGGGAGATGGGGGTTCTGTGGGGGGTGGGGGCGATAAAGCTGACAGCACACTTCATTGGACAAGTAGGAAGAGAGGGTGAATTAGATTACAACCCCAACCAACCCCCCTCACTCCCCCCCTCTGCCTCCTTTCTACTATTACGCCGCAATCTTATTGTAGATATTAACTAAAAAGCCGCACGGGTGTCTCTTGCCAGTGGCACAGCCCGGTTCAGGTGACATTTTGACAGGGCGGGCGCGGGCTTGTTGTGCTACGACACAGATAGGATCTATAATTGAGGCGACGGCGGCTCGCCGCGAATGGGACACTTGCGAGGAAGAGTGGATGCTCAAGGAGCCATTGTCTGCTATCATAGCTGGAGGTGATGGGGCTATTAAAATGCCGCATTCCCCCACACTCCTGACGACCACTCAGCCGCCACCATGACTGTGAGCGCGTGACGGGGGGAGAGAGGTGTCTTTGGCGTAATCCACTCTGTGACATAAACCTGAGTGACCCTCCCCTCCCGGCCCTCAACCTCCTCGCCTCTCCTGAATAAATCTTTAATGGAGGTTTTATTGTCCCTGATCAGTATGCAGCACCGCGCATGTTTATGCAGCTTCATCACACAGAGACACACGAGCATGCACGCTCTCGCACGCGCGCAAAGACTATAATGTGCACATTCCCTCACAAACTCTCAAAAAGCATACACGCACCCTCTTATGAGTACTGACACACTTTCAAACACACTCGAAAAGGCGCACTGGCTTGCACGCACTCGCCGACAAAAACACACGAATGCAGACACACACGAGGGCTGGGTGATTATAGGGACAAAAAGAAAAACTCATCACAATCATATTGATTGATACTCAAATCACAATTACAGTGGAAAGGGACCAGGCCGGCCTGCGAATCGTAAAAAATTGCATAGAAGTGACATCCGTTGAGAGAGAGAGAGGGAGAGAGAGAGCCCGGAATGTGCCCAAAACAGCTATCGCCCCGGTGGGCGAGTGGTTAGCATGTCGACCTCACAGTGCAGAGCTCGATTCCAGCTCGGGCCTTCCTGTGTGGAGTTTGCATGTTCTCCCCGTGCTTGCGTGGGTTATCTCCGGGTACTCCAGTTTCCTCCCACATTCCAAAAACATGCATGGCAGGCTTATTGGGAACTCCAAATTGTCCCTCGGTGTGAGTGTGAGCGCGGATGGTTGTTCGTCTCTGCGATTGGCTGGCAACCGCTTCAGGGTGTCCCCCGCCTACTGCCCGAAGACGGCTGGCATTGGCTCCAGCATGCGACCCTTGCGAGGGTAAAGCGGATCGGAAAATGGGTGGATGGAGATATATATTTTTTTTTTCCTTTCAAACCCCCTCCTCACCAAAAATTGTGAATGAAACACTAAAAACCAATTTACTTTTTTTTTTTTTTTTTTTTAAATATGAGAAATATGGAGGAATGAGGAGAAAAATCCTGCAATCCCAAAATTTGCGAACCGGCCTAATAGTCATCATTACAAACGCACACTTGATTAAAATGTGGCTCACAGTACTTTTAATTAGAGGAGAGGCAAAACAGCAAACAACATCACTGTCTCTTCTTAATGCAACTGCCCCCTCCTGACAACCACGCGCATGACGAAAATGGCAACTGTACTCCAAATTGGAACATTTCATTGCGATGCCTTTGTGCTGATCGACTCCTGCGCTGTGTGGGGCAACAACAACGAGTTGCTTTGCTTTCTTTACACCTGCTTGATAATCAGTTTGCGTGGCCGTGAGATGCAAGTGCGGGTCACGTTTCCTCTCCCTAAAGTCTTCAACATCCACACACGTGCACTCGCCGTGGTAGCCGCACACACAAAAACTCCCTCCATCCATCTGCTTGATATTCTCAAGACAGAGTCGCCAGCCTCAGCGGAGACCTGCCTCCACAAAGTTTATTTGTCAAATGTGCCTTTTGTCTGGCTGTAAGCGTGCGCGTGTCCGTGTGCACGTGCGCGAGATAAAGATAAACAAAAAGCTCAGAGCAGAGCACAAGGACAGATATTTCCTGATGGAGGCAAGCGGCAACCTTGCTGCGGGGAAGACATCTGCACAAAGGCTCGGCATTCATCAACCTTTTTTTCCCCGCCATATTGCTCAACTCTCGACGGCATGGTACTTATCAGGATGGAATCGTGGTCCACTCCCGTCAAACAGTCATAACCGCACTTCCACGTGGCATGATAATGGGCACGTTGCACAAGTTGTGTTCTAGAATAAAAGATATGAGTAACAATATAGGTCAAAGGTCGTAGAAGAACTCCTGGGGTTGTCAATAAGTCTCTTGAGACTACGGCTAAGTTTTAAGCGTGAACTCCAAAAGTGGAGGAAAATAAATAAATAATGCGAGCAATGTAGTATCCATGGCCAAGGTGAGCTTGTTTACCAAGCGCGTTTGTCCAATGCATGTCATGTTGGTGAGGGATGTGGCTTTGGTGAGAAACAAATCTTGCAGGCAGTTTAATGCCTCACGCACCGGTTTAATGTCAGACAATATTTTCAGGGACCGGCCTTTAAAGCCCGGATAAATACAACAAAATAATATGAAATGACCAGCGTGAAAACTGTGGTATTTTCGAAACATAATAAGAAACACGAATCACGTCCGATCTGGCCGCAAGTCTCTCTGGTCGCTATGGTAACGTTTAAACGTGCCTTCAAAATAAGAAATACCGCAAATACAAAGTGCATGAAAAATACGACTCGCCATCGCCGCATATTATGCTGAGTGGGCTTGATGAGTGGGAATCTCCCCCTGAGATAAATTCCATATTTTAAGTAGGACTCCTGACATTGTCTATTAAATGTAGCCTTCTTTTTCTTGAATGTCGTAGGCTCCTCTTCTGTCTCCTGGCTGGGCCTTTCCCGCTTCCCAAAGAAACTTTCCGAAAACCTCACTTTGCTAGCTCCTGGGTTTCATTTTAGCGGTAACCTATCACGTGACTGAGAAGCGCCCTTTGACCTCCGTCAAGAGTGACACACTGTAGACGGATGTAACCTAAAATCCGGTAAATTTTTCAAAATAAAACATCTTTCAGATTCCGAAATGAATAAAACTGAAGTGATGTAATGTATTCTTTCTGTGCGGCCCGGTACCGTGGGTTGGGGCCCTCTGGTTTAATGTATACGGCAAAGCTGTGTTGCATTGTATATGAAGGCACTTGCCTCCCAGACCAGACAATAATATTCCTCAAATGCATTCATTTTGTATGACCAGTGAGAACAAAGTCGCTCAAAACTAACATTTAACCTTTGTGTCTGTAGCTCGCTTCAGACAGTTAGGGAGAGGCGTGAAGGCTCCAGAAGTGGTTGGTGACGAACCGTTTTCCTCCACATATGAAAAAGCAGCACCGTTAAGAGGCCAAAAGGGGGGAAAAGGGGAGAGCAAATGAAAGGCTAGAGGGCAGGGCGAGAATAGCGAGTGGAAACGGAGGCTGCGGAAAGCCTGGCGCTTTCATTAGCGAGATTGATTAGATGAATGTTGAAGCTAACGGCCTCTCTGCTCTTTAGCTAAATGCCATCTCTGGGCCTATCAGCGCGGCAGCTTCAACAACAACACATAAATTAGTGCAACAGAGACGACGACGACGATGAGAATGGGGAGTGGGGAGAAAGAAAAAAAAAAAAAGAGCAATCATGAGAGAAGCTCTCAGCAGCGTGGAGGCCCAAGATCATAAACAACAACAAGCGGCTGATGACCTCATTAAGTGGCGACAATGCAACGCAACTCTACTGTGATCTATTCGGCTTGTGTGCCCTTGGTTTCAGTTACAGTAATCCACCCCATATATTTGGGACACAAAGTCAATCGCATACCAACTTACCCGATTGGCAACGGATTTTTGAAAACAGTGGGACGCAAGACATGTCGACAGGCAATAAACAATTGAAAGTCATATATTCTGTATTCTCTGAAAAAATAAATATTATTATTACTACAGCTTGCTGAGGAAAGTTGATTGAAACTCGTATACTGTATCTTAAAGCACCAGTGTATTTGCCCCCTGCCCCACCTCCGGAACCAATCCCCAAAACTCATATTAGCGTTTTTCCGCAAGGTCCTGTCTAAATAGGATAATAGTACAGAAATTTGTGTCAAAGAAAGAGACATCTCAATGGAGAGATGAGATTTGTATGTCAGGGAGGAGCTAAGTTTAGCCCGTTTTGTCAGTGGAGATCAAGTAGCGGAGAGACTTAGCCGCGTGAAAAAAGACGACTTTCTGATGATGCTTTTTTGGAGGGGTGGGGGAATCAAAATCTATTAAAATACAGTATTTTCACGACCATTCGGCGCACCGTGTTGTAGGGCGCAGTCTCAGTAACGGGTGCTATTTCTGTATTTTACACATACACAAAACGCACTGTATTATTGGGCGCAGCCAGGCGTGGTAAAACATACGGCAGTTTAAACATACGGCATGCATGCACGCACGCTAAAAACACGTTAGCTTGAAGCATAGCGTAGCATGCTAATACATGCTAAAAACAAGTTTTTAAAAAGGCAACCGGAAGCAAAACTGAGATCGGTTGTACTTTATTTAGCCATCTTACAAGTACTCACGTTTTTCGATCAATCATCACCCAGAAATCCATCAAAGTCCTCATCTTCTGTATCCGAACTGAACAATTGTGCAAGTACCGGTAGTCCATAAAAAACGGCGGGTTCCCTCTCGTTGTCAGAGTCACTCTCATTGCCAAGTGGCTCCACAGAAATGATGCGCGGCCACTTACACGCCCACCCTTCACTGATTGGCTGGCTGCTTTCCCGCACGCCTGGTCTCACTCGCGGCCACTTACACGCCCACCCTTCACTGATTGGCGGGCTGCTTTCCCGCATGCCTGGCCTCACTTACGTCCTCACACACGGCCACTTACACGCCCACCCTTCACTGATTGGCCGGCTGCTTTCCCGCACGCCTGGTCTCACTCGCGGCCACTTACACGCCCACCCTTCACTGATTGGCTGGCTGCTTTCCCGCATGCCTGTTCACGCTCACTTCCGCCTTTCCTCTATATAAACAGCGTGTCGGCTCTCAGTCAGGATTTGGAACTCGGCTCATACAACTCGGCTCATACACTAGACGCTCCGCATTATAAGGCGTCCTGTCCATTTTGGAGAAAATGTAAGACTTTTAATGGCGCCTTATGGTCGTGAAAATATGGTAGTCAATTTTTTTAACAAGTAGGGGAGTGTCAAGTTTTGGGGGGGTTTTCACTATTCGCATCAAGGCTCAATACCTATTCCTGTATCGGTGTGTTAGTGAGACATGCACACACAGACCCACACCCACCCTTTCTAAAATGTTGGCTTTTACATGGAAACTTAACAAGTGTGAAATTAGAAAGGATTCCAAATGACACACACACACACACACACACAAACACACACACACAGTGTGTGTCGTGGTGAACGGCACGCATATGTTCAGGGGGAGGTGTCCTAATTGGAAAAAAAAAAGCATGAAGACATACAGTACAAAGAGGCAGTTTTAAACCATTTTTAACAAAGAAAGAGAAAATTGGATTGTCACAGAAAGACTGATGTAAATTGACAAACAAAAATTTTCCACCCTGTTGACTGCAATGGGCATGATTTCCTCATTGGCTTTTAAACGAAGAAAATAGCTGTTTGTCGAGTTTGAGTCCTGTTGTGGGAATATTTACGAGCAGCTTCATTTGCGAGAAACATCTGATGCTTCTGTACCTCGCTGATTTTGTATGGTTCCCATTTTCGTGCAAAATTGCTGCAGTTGAGCAATTGCAGAATTGATCTGTCTTGACTTTGCAGAACCCAGTAAAACATGGCATCTCCACTGTCAATGGCATAAATATGATATTCATTCATAACATGTCAGCGACCTGCATTCGGCAACATTTTTAAAAAGGATACATTTCACACTTGTTGGGTGGGTAGGTAGTCCAAAGACCAACATTTTTGTCTAAAACGTTCCCGTTATTTGCGGAGAATTGGGATTGCGCTCTGTCGCAAATGGCAAAAAATCTGCCAGTAATTCATCCCTGCCAAAAAAGGTTTTAATTGCCGATGGATGCCACAAGGTGGCAGTAAATACTTATTTCTATTTGAGAAGGCTTTGGCTCGACCAAATCAAGCTCCTCACCTCATTTCAAGATAGTTCCTTGGCACACATTGCGGTATAACATAAAAACCACTAAACAGAAAATAGGTGGGTAATGGGGGGTTTTCGGCAAATAATGGAAGAGAGGTTCCCAAAATAATATGAAAGGGTTTACACACGGATATTTTCACATCGTGTGCTTACACATACCGGCAAAACACTTGAGATGTTGAAATGAAACTCCTGAACTCACTTCAACATCCATAACTGACCTTAAGATGCCACCAGATGGCGCCGATGCGATAACAGTTTCGCTGAGCGGATGGCTGAATAAAAAGGAATCTGCACATCGATGAATCTGCAAATGCTGACACGCCGTTTAAATGTCAGTTTCTTACCCAGACTGCATCTCGTTTTGGACCAAAGCCAACTAAATCCATGCCATTAAAGGCTCACCACCGAGCGGGCAATTGTGAGCTACGGCGTCAAAGGCCGAGTTAAATGTTTCGAGGGAGGCGCACAACAATACGGTGAGGGCACGCAGGTGGGCGTGCCACAATTTCCTTCATTAACAGACGTGTCACACACTCCGCGCAAAGGGAAGACGTACTGTAACCGCTGGCGGAAAGCAGACTCTGCGCCGCGATCTTTACCCCTTATTGTCTGGAGGGCATGGGGTTCATGCTATTAAGCTTTAATGAGATGCTAATTAGATGCAAATCCCTCTCGCAAGAGTGGACCACTGGAAGCAGGCTTAAAAAAAAAAAAAAAAAAAAAAACAGGAGCCCAAGGAGGAAAAGATTCACTACTGTGTGGTGTATTTGTATGGGTGCTCGTGGTGAAAGGGAGTGGGGGGGTACCGAGCATTGATCGCAACTGGAGAAAAAATGTCTCTGATTTATCTCCAACGCGGGCAGCGGAATGGGACTTTCGGTATCGCCGCTCAGGCAGAAGAAAAACGGGCAAAATAAAAACACTCCATCTGTCCGGAGTGCGGCTGCAGATAGGAGACGAGGAGGCAGGACGGCCCAGATATGAAAACGGGAGCGAAAAGCTGCTGATTAGGAGTCAAGGAAGGCTGACAAGAGCGGGTGGAGAGAGAAGGTGGGGGGAGAAAAGAAAAACATTTACAGAAAAATACATTTTCACCTTTGTCGCTGTGACTTATCTCAGAGAACGAAAGAGACACTAATGTACTTCAATTGCGTGTCCATGCTGATTTGCATACCATGTTGGGTAAATGACAACCATGTAAAAATGCTTCCTGACGATTTTGACTTGTTTGTTTGTTTTATTGTTTATTGAGCAAATATATTACACACAGTAACAGATTGACAAAAGGTAAGCAAAATTTATGAAAGGAAAATTTAAAAAGTATGTAAAAGAAAAAAACGCTCATCATCACAGTTGTATGCTCAAAGGAGTAGGAAGAAGTAAATAACTTATCTAGTCCTACCCAATATTGTGTAGAATATAAATTGATCATTTTCAAAACAAAGAAGAAGAAAAGTCTACATATCATCAAATACTTTTACCATTGTGGTAATTTACTTTTCTATTTATACACCTTTCGGTTTGTGTATTTATAATTATTCTTTCACCTTTTTGTTTCAATTTTCTCATATTCATTGTAATTACTGCATTTCTTGAGTACAAATGATAAATTGATCAAAATCCAAAACAAGAACAAACAGCTGTAATACTAATTTTATACTTGTGATCGGACATATTGCCCAAGTACGTTTTCTTCAACAACCCCATCAATGGCCGCCAGAACTGTCCAAAGTGGCCAAAAGCTTGCGTTTTCACACACCGAAAAGTTGAACAAATACATCGCTGTGAAACCGTTCTCTTTGTCACCCAAGAAAACCTGAAATGTGACATACAAGGTTGTTATCAGACCCGACTGTGCAGCCAAGGACCGTCTCGATCTGGCATCCACTCCGTCCAGAGGGCCATCTTTTTTTTTTCCTGTCCCTTAGTCCCATTTTATGCTGTGCTGTGGCTCACAGATAAAGGCAAAAAGCTGGCACCGGATACAGAATGCAGCCCATATTTTTCTCTGTAAACCAGGCTCAACATGACAAGCCGGCACCCAAGGGCCCGTGAGATGGTGATAGATCCACACGATTTATGTCCGACAACAGAAGCTCCGCTGACCAGTGCAAGCCAATAAGATCCAACCTGAGAACTGTATCAAAAATTCTGCCTTGGACTTGGGACAGTGATGCATTTATAGCTCGCTGACTAACATGTGATGGTTATATTTGCTTTTAGCGCAGCAGTTCCAAACCGTTTGTTGCATTGCGGATACATTTCACATACAGTAAAGCGATATTTTGGACAGTACCGGTGATTGAGGACCGTCGTTTCAAGCAACTGTACGCACTGTGCAGAGGATGCTAGCCGCTGTCATTCACAGTGCAAAAAAAAAAAAACGCCAGGCAGAGGTCGTTTTGTATTCAGAGCGCTCAAAACCGCTGCGCCGCATGGCAACCAACGACACGCCGACGTGACACGAGTACACACAGCTGCGCAAACACGCATCCTTCCATATTTATATTCACAGTGTACGCCACCGTCCTCCTGCTGCTGCTGCGACGCAAATAGAAACTGCGGTGATGCAACTTTGGATTCGCGTTCGGTATTGATGAGTCACAGACAGTTGAATGTTTTGACTCAAGTGACTTTGCCATGAATTTTGTCTAAATTAATTTTCTACTTCAAAACACGCGCCATTGAACACAATAGCAGGCACGTTAAAAACAATAAAATAAATTGGAAGGATCACGGCGGATCTTTAAATTTGGTGCCGTTATTTGTTGGCCAATCAGGAAGATATCCAAGACGGGAGCACTTCCACATGAACAAAACAGAACTCCAGCCGATAGGGTAGATAATCCGGCCAGGGGCCGTAACATATTCGGTTAATCTGATTTATGTGGATGGATTTTGGGAGTCCCAGAATGAGAACATGCAAGTCTGACATCTGAAAGATTTGAACCCAGAATGCCCTTGCAGTCCGAATCACTCATCCACCTACAGCCCATTTCCGCAACTACCTTCGACTCCCCTGATGACTATTTTCCGCAGGGCTTCTTTGGCTGATAAAGAAGAGTGTCCCTGGGTCTCAGCCACGCTTCAGCACGTCGCACTCAGGCCTCTGCTGCTCATTAACCACGACAGCGAGAGGTGAGCGCTTCAATCAGGATATTAGGACAGAAGATGAAATGGACAGGAGGAGGAGGAGGACGGACGGACGGAGAAAGCTCGGCTGAGTTTTCCCAAGGTTAAAAGAGGGGTGAGGGGGATATTCTCTGGCTAGCCGCCCAGATGTGATGTATCATCCTGCGACTGCGCGCGCGCCCCCCATCCACCTAACGCCTCTTAACAGTAATAACGTATTCCCTCCCATTAATGTTATGGATCAAAGGGCATATTATCGATCCACCACCTCAGCTATATAGTCCCCTCGCTCCATTTCACTCACAGACTTCATTCTTCTCACCCCCCAGCCCCACCTCTCAATCCCCGCCTTCCAAGGCTGCTGCTGCCGCAGCACTGTGGCTTTATTTGAAATGTCGGCACGGCGGGCATTTCACACGAACTTTCTTGAACCCAGCATGTGCAGTGTCATTACCTGACCGTGACAGAACCGCTCTGAGAAGTCACCGCGGACGAGTTATCTCAGGGGGGGCAAAAAGTACACCGTTGGAGTTTCTGTTTGACCATGAGGACTTGCATTGATAATGGAACCGCAACCGCAATAAACTGCAGGGTCAGCGTAGATGAGGTAGGTTTTGCAAAAGGTGTGATTTCAACATGTGTGGATGTTAAGTATACTATAATTCTTAATACTTTGGTTATTTTGGCTGACGAATGCAAAAAAACAACCTGGGAACTGTTTCAAATTGGAGGGTGAAAAAAAAGCATGAGGGTCATTTCAGCGATTCTCGGTCCATTCCCTTCAAACTATAAAATGACAAATGGTCGATGTCCGCTGAACACTTGCTCTTGCAGCTTAACAATCGACGGCCAAGGAAGCAGATCAAGGTCAAGGTTTCTACAGTTTCTGTCAGCGCTTTATACAAGTAATCATTTGATAATCGATCTTCAACGATCATCGTTCAGTCTCTCGGAAAGAACACGATTGATTTCTTAAGATTCCATTTGATCCAAGAGGCCAGAGGCGGTTATTCTTTTGTTGCCCGGACCAATCTTCAAACTTAAAAGGCATTGTTCATCGTCAGAAGCAAATAGTTTGACAACCTGAACAAGAACGCTCATCATCTGCCACTTCATGGAATAGAATAAACCCAACTTTCAACCGCTTAAGCGCAATGCATACGTACAGGTAATCAAATGTAAGCATGTTTTTTTTTCAATCCCTGCGATCAAAGTCAGCAAAGGCCTGGTTATCATTCTCTGAAAGATTATACTGGGTTGATTGATTATCCTGCATTCCGAGTGATGAATCCTATCCAATCAGCTCGTGGAATTTGGGCCGAAAACCGTAAATGTTTAACGTGTTCAATATTTACGATCCCTATGCAGTCTGGATGCCCATCCTGCCTCACCCTGGTACGACAATAGACATTTAATTTGTGGGGAAAGAGTCAGGTTTGTTTCTGTGCGTTATCTGCAAAACAACAGAAACAAAAAATCACTGAGGATGTGAACCATCAGCATGTTTCTACATCCTGCCTTCAATGATACTGTTCAAGTACGATTGGTTTTACGTTGTATCCGCCTGAAAGGTGTGATTGTAGCCGAGATCAAAGCTCAGCAGTCACCGCCTGTCAGTTTTCCATTGATACTTCGGTTCAAGGGAAGAACTCGCCTGATTTACAAGGATGACTAACTCGGACACAAAGCAGCATTTCATTACGAGTCCAACATCTCAGACGCAAACAAACGGCGATGCCGAGGTAGCGACAACAATAAAAAGCAGCGCAGTCATTCCCCTCACTGTAAGAAGCCTCGGCGACACGGCCGATGGATTCATCGCGGCGGCAAATAGCGCGCTTGTGACGCTCCGAAGGAAATGAAAAATGGTGCGCGTGTCTTGTGTCCCGCCGAGTGGCAGGCGGGATAGTGATTGTGTTGACTAAATGTGATTGCCGAGGAGTGGCTCTCGGGAGGCGAAACATCAGCGTTATTACACTAGCACTAATATCGGCGGCTGACAATCACCTGCAAAGTATCTCCAAGCACCGTGGGACGTGAGTCCAGGAGTCAAAAATAATCCACATATATACAAAGACGGTGAGATATTAAATACAATTAAAAAATCTGAGACTTATCCACGCTCGAAACACGAACGGTCCTATTTTGGTAGACCGGCGCCGGCGTGCTCAGCGTAAAGACGGTCGAAACGTAATTCTCGTGCCTGCGTTATGTTATCGCCTAGCGCAGAGGTCCCCAACCCGCGGGTCACGGACCGATACCGGTCCGTGGGTCATTTGTTACCGGGCCGGAAGGAAAGAATATAGAACTTACAAAAAAGGTTGGGAAGCGCTGGTCTAGCGTGTTTGGGGCCGTCACCCCTGACGCACATGAGAATTTGGTGACAGAAAGTAGTCTACGCTTGGTGTAAAAGAGTGTGCGTCATCATTTTCGTGCAGGGGCAATGGTTTCGTTCTTTGTGGAAATGCGGAGTCATCCTCACACAATTGCATCATAGTGCATCTGTTGGTTTCCTCTGGGGACCGTACAGTGAAGATAATCACCCACTTCATCTGAAGAGAGGAATAAAAGCTTTTGACCAAATGAGGTGATGCCGCTTCCGGTCAGAGTTAAGCGGCAATCAGCGACTCCTTTCGGTGATTGTCCAAGTTCACGGCCAAGCATTGTTTCCCCCGAGAGCTCTCAGAAGCTCTTAACTGAAGACCGGACCACACGCACGGGTGTTGCAGGGCTTATGATAACATTACTTAACCGTTAGTCAGTGGTGACCTAATGGTGGTGTGTTAGCCGTTTAGCTGAAAATGTGAGGTTCAATCAGATGCTGCTCCATAAAATTTCCAGTGTTAAATCCTTTGTATTCCGAAGCAAAATTTGAAGAAAAAAAATTACACTTTCTCACTAAAGAGCCACTGGTCGCCCCACGCCCTCGATTGTGGCATGCGTCAATGCAAGAACGGCTTTTATTACCGACAGGGGGCGGAGCCAGAGGCATTGCAACAATGCTAGCATCAACAACTAGACCAGGGGTCGGCAACCTTTTACACTCAAAGAGCCATTTCGACCCGGTTTCCACGAAAAAGACAAAACTGGGAGCCGCAATGAAACAAACGAACAAACACAAATCAAATACTCTATTGTGCAGTTTTGGTGTCGCTGGTCTTTCCGCGCATGCCGCCTGTCAAATCTGCCTGCTGACACGTCAAGTTATCGCAAACGTCTCTGAAGAAGACGAACGTGAAGGCTGATTACCGAAATTGCACAAAGTCTGAAGAAATAGGTTGCGGTGTCGGGAGGCAATATAACAAGGCCAAACACTACTTCCTTATCAGGCTATTAACAGTACAACACTCGTTCCTACAACTCCCTCTATATTTGCCATTACCTCCCCTTTCTTTTTCATCTCAAGAGTATTTTCATAGCAACACTGCCACATAGTGTACAGTCAGAGAACATATCAGAAGTGATCCACATTTGTGAGACAAATAACATACACTCTAATTTATTGTCCCAAGCCACGCAGAGTCGCAACGTAAGTATGAAAGTGGCGCAGGTGGCCGACCCTCGGACTGGACGAATAACGTGCGAAGAATTAAGCAAGCGCCCATAGACATTAAAAGCATGCATACCGTTTTCAGTCGTAGAGGCAGCACTTCATCACACACAATAGCCGAATCCCACTTCTTAAAGCCTCCCAAATTGCTCTTTAGGTCTGCCCTATGTCCCAAATTATCTGCGTTAATTAATGCGCTTCTGTTTACAGAACACTATTCTGTGCAAAACAAGCAACAATAAAACTCCTTTAGCATCATGTTGATCTATTTTATGTATTCCCTAATCAAATACAACAGGTGCGTCAACGGGCGCACTTGTTTGTATGCCTTAAACAACCATTGTCACGAACAAACACACACCATACAACCGTGGCCTAAATATAATACACGCAATCATCCTCATTCCGCTGCAATCCTGAATGATGAGATTGCGCGGAGATGGAGATCAAATGAGCCCTCATTATAACCGCAAAGGGAGGAAAGAAAAAAACTATTTCTCCTCATTTTCATCGACTCTGTACCGTTATTTACCACACCCAGGGATCCTTTTAAAGGACACACAATAAATATGTGCATTAATACGGCAGCGCGAAAAAAACATGCAGCACAACAAAAGAAGATATGTGCATTTAAATTGCTCATTCATACGTGGCGTCGACAAAGCGCCATCCGCGAAAGGCGGTGTGGCAGCTACGTATGGAAAAGGATAATGGGATTCTCCCGTCAGGATATACGGAGCCAAGACCGGCATCACCTCCGCTACTCAACGCCACGGCCGTCACAGCATTGTGAGCGCCTCCCGTGATTGAAGCAGATTTGAGCAATCAAAGTTATCAAAACGCCGCTTCGTTCGGGAGGCAGACAGCGCGAGACCGACGTAATTGGATTTTCCCCTCTCGGTTTAACTGATGACACTCTAGCGGCGGGCGGGGTTGTAAAGTTACGAGTGGCTCGTGTGCGGACACTGCAACCGCCGACGACGCCAGCACCAATAACGGCAGTCAATATTCAGCACTGTAGCAATATACGCTTGCTCAAAAACATCAAGGGAAAACAATCCTATCGACACGACGCTAAGTCAATCACACTTGTGGGATATCAACCTGCCCAGTTAGGAATCAAGAGTGATTTTCAATCAATTGCACCCGTTGTTGTGTGGAACGGCCAACTGGTGGAAATGAGAGGCAATTCGCAAGACAACCCCTTTTCAAGAAATGCTTCTTCAGATGGCGGCCACAGACCAATTTCCTGTCCTCACCCTTTCTTGCCGATTTTAGTTCACTTTAGGTCACTGTAGGCAGCATCTGCAACTCACGGAAATTGCGCGGGCATTGCAGCTCAGCCAAGATAGCACATTGATGTGCGTTGTTCCAAGTTGGGGTTTTTTGCGTCTCCCAAAAGCACGGAGACGATACCAAGAGACAAGGTCAAGAGACGTTAAGGGGACTGTAGGAGGACAACATGAGGAACAGGAGCAACACTGCCAGAGCAGTATCAAAGGAGATCAAATAGTAGCAAGTACCTGAGGTGCCCTAACTGATGCAATACTCTGCCTTAAGTGGCTGGAGTGCATCAGCAGTTTCTGCATGAGTAAGTCAGCGATGCTATGGACTGCCCTGCCCGTTCCCCAGAACCAAATCCAATCGAGCACATCTGGCAGATCATGTATTGTTCTGTCCACCACCATCACATCGCACCTCAGACTGTCCAGGTGTTTATTGATGCCCCAATGGTCTGTCACCCATCGCTTCATCAGGAGCAGGCAAAGTTGCTGCAGAGTGTACATGCAGGCACACGGAAAACACACACATGACTGAATGTCATTTTTAATTGTCGTGAGGAAGTTCCACCAAAAGGTGAATCCGTATGTAATCTGATTTTTACACTTTTGTTTGGAGTATGAATCCAGACAAGTCAATTATTTTGCTCCCAACAAATTCCACAATGTAATAAAGGGTTTCGACTGCAATGGCGTAATCAGTGATATCAAAACATGTTTAAACATTTCCTGTATTTTGAGCCAAGTGTGTGTGTGTGTGTGTGTGTGTGTGTGTGTGTGTGTGTGTGTGTGTGTGTGTGTGCGCACCCGCACGCATTTTGCTGAGTCACACATACGCCATAATGGAGTAGGCTGAGTCACAGTTGCTAACTGATTGGATCCACACGCATTTAATCTCTCCCCGTTCCCCCTGGCATCTGGTCAAAAAGGGGCACTGGCATACCAACCACTTCTAAAAAGTAAAAACTACACATGGTGGCATCTTACGTATGAAATACATCCAAATCTAGCGTTCGCAAACACAATTATGAAGCAATGCAGCTACCAGACAAGCACAGCTTCAGTCAACAGTTAGCATAGTCTTTTCTATATCTTCTTCTATTGTTCATTCCTCTTTGAACCTTGTGTCTAGATGCCCGTTGACGCCATGCTGCCTCTCACAGGTCAGTTTTGGTACTACAACACACATTTGGTTCGGTTGGAGGAGAGGCTGTGTTGTTCAACTGTAATACACCACAGAATATAAGAGCATTAAGTGCAAATTAATATTTGATCTCATACGAAGGGTTTAGGTTTATCATTTTTATTTACTTATATACTTTTTGTTCTTCTACTTCTCCTTTTCATAATTTTTGCTGCTATAAATTGGGAATGTCTCCATCTTATCTTTAAGCTATTGGCTGAAGCAATGAAAGGTGCACGAAGCTAGTTGCACACGGACTGAAGTCCAAAATACCTCTGCGGCAATGACATGAACCCCAGTGAGTGGAAAATTCATGAAGAGGGGACGAAAAAAAGACCTGGGGATCAACCTTTACAGAAGCTGTACACTCAATCAGGTTGGAACAGGACAGTGTATAAGAGGCTGCAGCTAATCGGGTAAATTAGAGGGGGGAAAAAAAGGAATTGGTGCCCAATAGGCCCCTACGGCCCAAGTGCAAAAAAGTCACATTTCGTTTGTTGAAAATTTGTATCCTGCAGGACCATAGCTTTATTGGCCCCATACCACCTCCATCTGTCTCTCTGAGCACCAGTAAAGATGGCTCCTAGATACTTTACGGGTGATGGACAGTCACTTCATTCACTGCATCCTGTGGCCAATTGAGACTGTAAAATGATGACCGGGCAGCCGTCAGGCCAGGTTAGGGGAGTCTCAATTTAGATGGACGGCGCGAAAACCTACGATGAGTTTGCACAGGACGTGTGTGAAATTATTTTATTGGCTGCTGTGGAGCACATTCCCACACTCGCGCACACAGAAGCTGCCAGGGGAGCGGCAAGCCAGCGCCCAGTCGTGCTGTGATTGATGCCAGATTTCAACCCCGCCAGAGTACGACAAGCCATTTCGAAAACACACACACACACACACACACACACACACACACACACACACACACACACACACACGGTCAGCGTGAGCCGACAACACTCTTTACACTTTCTTTCATATTTATTCTCCTCCTCGCATCTCTTTATACCATCCACGATAGAATATGAAAAATCATACGGTGAATGCGCAAATTCCTCCACTAAGGCCAAACCTCAAAAGAAACTCTTGAATACAAAACAAAGAAATGACAAATGAGTCAGTTTAATGCATCACAGCACATCATAGCAATATCCAGACGCCCTCTAGTGGCTGTAAAGAACAATAAGGAATAACGGCGTAAATGATCTTGTCACTTTTACCATCCACATGGTGGACTTTTTGTGGGAAAAGTTAGCTATATCAGAACAAAAAGGTATTTCGAAAAGTCCCAAATGTTGTTTAACTTGAATCCGCGGCTTAGCATGGGATAGCTAATTATCTCAGCATTCTCAGTCGCATAGTGTGTTCTAAAATTGAGCTTGAATCAGCAAAGTGCTTGTCTACACATACATACATACGGCATATCCTAAAATATTTCCTACATTTAAAAAATAAGTAGACTGAACACACACCTGATGGACAGCGGGGGTCACTCCCAGATCCTCCTCTCGGTCACCAACCCGACTCCTCGTCCACCACTCCTTTTCTTCTGCTTCCAACCCTTTTCCTCTTCGTCCAGAAAACAAGGAATTCTCTCACGAAATCCAGAGCCGCTCCGATGGAAACCTGCAGAGAGCGAGTGCAGTTGAAGGCGGCCGCCGAGGTGGAGGACAGATGCAAGAGGGAGTGTGTTTCGGCGAGACAAGTGCACCGGCACGCAGTCGAAAGGGGGTGGGGGGGCGCTCACAAGTGGTAAGCTCGACACTCACCGCTGCAGAGCTCAGCATCCCGACACCCTCCTGATGCTCACCCCCTCCCAACCTGCCCACACTGTTACCACATTACATCTAATAGCAGCATCTCCTCCTCCCTTAAGTGTTGCAGTCACAAGATACTGCACACAAATCTGATGACAATCCGCACAAATATCCGTTCAGTCATTCATTCATTCAGTCAGTCAGTCAGTCATTCATTCATTCATTCATTCGCAATGGAAACTTTTGTGCAAGTGTTGTGCTTTCAAGTCTGCAGTCATTTTGCTTCATCTGTACAATTTTAAGTGAGAAAAGACCATAAGAGGGGTGGAGGGGTGCGGTGTTACCATGGAGTCTAACACTCATGTTAAGATAAAATATTGAACATTTAAAAATGACAAAAGGGTGTCCCCTTTAGTCATTGTCACTTATTTTCACATTATCCGTGAAGAAAATGGCTCAGCAGAAAAGCTTAGCAGAAGGATTTTTTTTTTATCTAATTTTATTTTAATGTCATATCACCCATTCTAAGATGCCGTGTGTACAGACAACTATTTTATTAGTAACACATCTGATTGGTGTGACCAGCACAAGCCTTATCCAGTCACCTGTCGGGCTGTCCTTCCCATTTCTTCAACAAAGTTTCGAAATAATAGCAGCTGCACGTATGTCCTTGGTTGGCATTTAAGGTGGCAGAAAGGAGAAAATGCCAAACCCATTAAATAAGAATACCGTCAGCGTAAAACTGAAGAATGAAATTGTCCACGTGTGTCAATGTGAATTCTAGTTTGTCCATATTTAACCTGTGATTGATCAGGCCAGAGTAAACCTTGCCTCTTGCCCAAAATAAGTTGGTTTCTTCTAGCCCACCCGTGACCGTAATGAGTTATAGAAAATGGATGGATGGGTGGACATTAAAAAAGAAATTAAAAAGGTGCTTCACACATTTTTCCATTGCAACAAGGACGCTCGGTGCATTAGCACAACAACAAAAATCTTCACCTTCCTCTCCACTTCACTGCTGTTGCTATGGCCACTGCAATAAACCCTGATAGCACTGCTTGACTGAATGAATACCAGTCTAGGACATCATCTGCAAGGAAAAAGAATCTCACTTTTCATACCACATGCAGCACGTCCCACTTAAAACATCATTACCGTCACCAAATGACTTCTGCCACTACTCTACTTCCCATTGACAGGTCTCTTGGAAATAAAATAGTGAGCCACTCAAACGAACCGGAGAGATGAATTGCTGATGCCGTCCTTTCGTAGTAATCATCGGAAGAGTGTCAGAGTACACAAAGCATATGCTAAAGAGATGTAAAGATCTATACCATTGTGACTGATGCTTCAAGAGATATGCTAACAGCTAAGTGGCAAGCTAAAATAGCAGCTCTGCAGAGGATACGGCTACCTAGTTTGCTTGAGAAAAATATGCCAACAAACAACTAATTACAAAACTTCATAGCAAGGACACATAAGCTAGCTATCCATAGATGGCTATGTTGACAAGCAAGCTAAAATGGATGCATTGCTAAGGTGTAAAAATTACCAAGCAAATCATGCGAGTGACTCGCTGTCAATTGTTTAGACTCTATATCCCCTGTACAACATCTAACTCACTAGGACTGATTTACGGATAAGCTAACCAGTGAGCTAATAGCTAACCAGTAATTTGGGCTTGTTTGGTCTAATAAGTCAACAAGCTGACATAACACAAAGATCGGCTAACCCGTGAGCTCAGAGAAAATCGATTGACTCACTGGTTAGCTTGTGTAAAAATTTTACGAAGCTTAAGGCCCTGTCACACCTTGACGATTCAGCCAGCGTATGCCGACGTATCAGAATTTCCCTAAAACGCTGGCATACGCTGAATTATCAAATTTTTTTTCAATTTTGGGCGTATACATAGCGCATTCATAACGGGTTGGACGTATACATAACGTATCAGTAAATTATATAGAACGTTTCGATAACTTATAGATAACTTATTCCAACGAATGCCTAGCGTGTTGCCGGCGTACACAACTTATGCCCAACGATAGTCTAATTTATGCATAGCGTGCAGCAGCGTATTGCCGACGATCACGTGACGTAGTCTATAAAAAGGCTGGCGCTCGACGTTTCAAATCATAACTGCACTAGACATTGCAGTACCAACATCTGTTTGGGGACTATCCCCCCCAGTCTAGTTAAAATGGTATAACCCAAGAGGCAAGGTGCGGCTTGCCATCGTTACTGTGAGTTGCTATTCACGCTATTAAAGCAGCAATCAAACGCCATTATGACTTGTGTCATTAATAAACCAAACAACATCAGCGTCATGCCAAAGAAAAGTCTGGGGAGCTCATCAAAGGTCTCGCACAGCCTCAGCCCATCACAGCCACTGCAGCCTTCGCCAACTACGTGCGTGACAGCCTGGTCAGCATGTCCAAGCGCAAGTTCCGGAAGGCACGGATGTTGGAGAACAGCTAGTAGGTATTCTCGACGTATTTGGACTTATGAGTAACCTACACTTAACGTGTTTGAACGTGTGCAACGATCGCATAACTTACCTATTACTTATGGCCTGCGTATACGGGACGTATAGCCATACGCTGACATACGTCGAGAAATTTTAAGCATGCTTAAAATTTCTCGACGACCTCGACGTACTTCGACGTATACCAACGTGCTTCAGCGTGCTGTTACGTATACAAAACTTACCCATAACTTATTCGACGTATGCCAGCGTATTTGCCAAATTTTTCCTACGTCGGCATACGCTGGCTAAATCGTCAAGGTGTGACAGGGGCTTTACCGGTGAATGTTGTACGTAACCAGTTAGCCAAAGGTCTTCTTTGGCAAACCAGTGAGCTTATACCCAAGAAGACATTTTGACTAACTAGCTTGATAAATAAATAAAGCATTTAAATACTGTAACCTAATCACCCAGGTAAGAGCAAATTAGACATTTTGGCCAATTAGCTAAAATGTCATCTTCGGTTAACCAGTGAGCTATTAGCTCAGTAGAACATTCGGCTCAGTGACTCGGACCAACACACTGATAAGCCAACAGCAAAATAAAATCAATAAAACAGGGAGCTTAAAGAGCGGAGACATACTAATAAGTCAACGAGAGGGGATGTGGGGTTAAATTAATAGATAAGATAACCGGTGAGGTAATAGCTATCAACCAGCCGGGCTAACTATCTAGGACTGATAGGGAGATTAATTTCCTTCATCTCTTGAGGGAAATTAAAGACGTTCTTCATTATTCCAGTATTTCCAGGCAGCGGCAAGCAGACAGCCTGTGTTCCATTGGGATTCGCAGACGTATATCCAAGCTCAAGGGGGATCAGATCGAACTGTAAAAGCTTGTTAATTACGAATGCTTGCTGAGCGGCTGAGGAATGAGGAGGAGGAAGAGGATGGAGGAGGGCGGAAGAGGATGCAGGCTTGTTCAAGAGTGGAGCAGCATACCGACTGTGGGAATGCTGAAGCGGTCCCATTTTCATTTGCATTTGGGAGGCAATCCTCTAAGCCCTGGTTCAGTAATCTGTGGAAACTGGATGACAAACATGCGGTACCTGTACAACTTCGACTTCAGTTACTGTGGGCATTTTGTCTGAAATTACAAATCAATAATTTTGGCAATAACTGCCAAGTACTCAACAGATTAGGGATGTCCATCAGTATGAGGAAAGACTGACCCATTGGTATTGTGTTTTTTTTTCTTATTGTAAAGTGTCCTTGGGTGTCTTGGAAGGCACTTATAAATAAAATGTATTATTATTATTATTATTATTATTATTATTGACCCACAGAAGAACAACTCAATTTTACCGCAGGCTGCAAGATTGGCATTTGCTATGTTTATGATTGTGACGGCGATTACATTTCAATTCACAGTGCTGTGAAATAGTGTTAGGCCCTTTCCTGATTTCTGTGTTCTTTGCATATTTATCACATACAAAGATTTCAGTTAATCAAACCAATTTTAATAATCACACTGAGACAACCAAGGGAAAAAAGCAGTTTGTAATTTATTTAGAAACAACAACAAAAAAACCTACCTGTCTCTATGCACTATATTTTGTTTAGAGAATCTGTAATCGGGGCAGCCAGTTGACGGTGCACCCCGCCAACTGACCAAAGACAGCTGGGATAGGCTCCAGCACACCCCAATTCAGAAAATGGATGGATGGATTTTTAGTTAGCTTATTTAGCTACATAAGAGGGACAAAAATTTGGAAGCATCCCAGAATGAGGAAGTGCAATACCGGGAGTGCATCTATTCTTAAATAAATACCTCTTTCACGAAACGGAACATTTTGTATTCGATTGTGCTGATGCGACTAATGGCTTGGCAGGTGAATAAATGTATACCCTGCAGAAAAAGATCTTTAAAAAAAAACACACACAAGTAAGCATCTTTGGGTGCAAAAGTAGGAAATGAGAGTTTGCCCTTGACAAAACATTACGGTCAACTATTTAGTGTGCAATTGTATTAGGATGTTATGTAATATATTGGGCCCACTTATGTCAAACACTCCATGGTGTCCGTGTGCATTTCTTAGCAATATATCGCACCTGTCTTTTAATCTCACGTCATCAATCAAAGCGGCGGCACGTGGCGAATGAATGGCAGCTACAAGATGGCGGCACCTGTGCATTTGCATATATGAATTGCATTTGAGTCGACATCCCCTCACGGCGCCTGTGATGACATCCTGCCATGGGAGGCTAATGACGCCGATTGTGCGTCATCAAAGACAAAATGTATTTAATAAAACATTATATATCTATATATCATGAATGTGGATGTGATCCACCTGCGCCCATGTTTCAGGGTGATGCTGCAAAATGCGTTTGAAACGACAAAATGTTTTGGGGTTCAGAGCTCGGAGCATATTTAGGGTTTAAACTACAGCAGAGTGGGACGTGTGTTGGCAGAATACAGACGAATACATTTGGTGCATTCAGTAGCAGAGAAAAAAAGAAAGAAAGAAAGAAAACACTCTTTACTTACTCAAGCAGCGTCTCCAAAGAGGCTTTCAAGTAAATTGAGTTTGGGTTTAGGGGCCTGTTTATATTAATGAGTCCTCGGCCGTTTGAGTTAGAGCCAGTGCTCTGTGTTATTACCTGCTTGATAATGAATGCCAGCTTGGCTAGCAGCAGTCAGTGGAGCCCGACACACACACACACACACACACACAGTGCAGATAATGCTGCAAGCTGCCACTGGCTGGCTATAAAAGATTGCCAGCGTCCTCCCGACTTTTATGCCAACAGATGCAGCGGCACTCATGCTAATGTGGGCATATAGCGTGTTTTACGCCTACTGCAGCATTATCATCCGCAGTCTCCATTTTGCGACAACAACCTGTTTTCTTTGCTCCCCAGACTCTAATCGGTCTCCTAACACGTGGCCGAGAAGTCACCGCGCTGACCGTCCTCCACTGTCGGTTCGCGCCGGACGCTACGGTATTGCACTCCCAACGGTCCCCAACTCGTTCTTTAGTTGATGGTCAACTCATTGAGAAGGATCAACGGACTTCGATTAACACTTACGCTTAAGCCATGTGATAAAGTTTAGCAGTTTAATTAAACAACGGGACTTGAGAGGACAAGAAAAAAAAATGGAGGTGTCATTCTCTGTTTGCCAACCGTTCCCTCTAATGATGGAAAAACATTGTTCGTACAAAGTGGAAAATGAACAGTATACTTTGACAATCCTTGAGCAACAACAACAACCACCCGCTTTGTGGCCCTATTGGCTCACATTATTTCTCTACCTCGCGTTTATCTAAGCAAACCAGAACTGCAGCAAAATGTATCTCTAAACAGGTTGGAGCACGAGGCGGCAGCGCTTCATAAATCTTGTCTAACTCGAGTCCAGATTTGGAGGCCACAAATGATGAGACACGGGACCGGATAGTAGGGCTGCAACTAACCATCAAGTTAATAAATCGAATAATCTGGCAATTATTCTGTTAATTTATCGATGGACCGAATTCAAATGAATGTTAACAAAATGCAAAAAAATGCACTAACAACTAAGAAATTACTTGCTATTCAGTTACTGGTCACAACATGTCAGAAAATAGGCAAACATGCTGAGCGTTGTTTTCCCAAGCAAAAGGAAATGTTTTATTTTTAAGATAACTTTTATTTGTTCCACACTGGGGAAATTTGCAGTCTACAGCAGCAAAATTGGGGGGGAGAGAAAAAAAAACAAAGTGTTTCATTGCACATAAATGTTTCAGAAAAGAACTGTACACAGTTCAATATACCGGTAAGTGCAATATAAAATATAGCAGCAATATATTTGTAGAATATAATAAATTAGCAATGACAAATTATATTCAACATAATGATAATATATCCACTTTCATGTACTATGGAAATCCGGTAACTATTGAACATCTGAGAATCTGAGCGTTTGGAAAATTTTTAAACGAGTCAAATATGAAAAATAATTATCAATTAATTTGATCATCAGTTTGTTGTCAGTGAAGCGACTAATCGTTGCACCACTACGGGATACTATCCAATACATGCAGCTGGACAGAGGGACACTGTGGAGTCAACCAGCTTAGCTCAGCACCAACGCTCACAAACATTCTTCACGGGAAGGGATTGTGAGCATGGCGTCTTTTGGGTATTACCGCAGGACCTGCCAGAGTGTGTGTGTGTGTGTGTGTGTGTGTGTGTGTGGTGACTCAGTGGTTCACCGGCTCTCTTTGAGCGACGCTTCAGAACACTTTAATAATTCACTGGTCTCTTTTGCTCGCAGACACACTCTGTTTATACTGGCAAGGGGATTCTGGGAGAGAGCATAGAGGACACTTAGATTTCATCCCAGTCCAGTGTCAGTCACACTCACACACACACACAACATATATGCATACTGTACATACAAAAGTCATATAATATCAGCGTCTTAGTTCCACAAATATGTAACATTTGTCATTTCCCCACTTCAACAAATAATTCCAAGCACACTTAAGGTGACAAATCCTATGAAACAAGAGAGGAAATTTCTGCAGCAAAGTGAAGAGTCAAGGCAGAGTAACAAAGCAAGCTAATGTCAACATATTTGTTATTATTATTATTAGTAGTAGTAGTAGTAGTATCATTAGTATTTGTAATAATAATAATTTATTGAGCCTTGGAAATACAACTGAAGCACCTCACAGGACAAATTCTACCACCAGAAGTTCCAGAACAAAGTTTCCTTCATCATCAGTCATTCAGCATTTCGTAGCCAACAACGCAGGAGTTTATTCTTCCCATTTCAACTTATAAAAGCTGTTGTACTTAGCTAGGTCTGTGTGTCCTGCAAATTAGTTTTCTTCTGACCTTTTTCTGTTGGTTAGCCTCGTTACAGGCCACCTGTTGAATTGCGGTAACAAAACGGAAGCTGGTCACCGAGGAAAAAGCAAGAATGGTATCGTCTTGCCACATACAAAATCAGTTGCCAAGAGGAGAACGAGCAAACGCTAATTGGAACGTACCGAGTCTCCGCCTTGTGCAATGGGAGGACGATTCGCATTTGCTCTGATTGTGAATTTCAAATTCATTCAGGTGCGAGCAACGCTGTGCTTTGAGTGACAAGACGAGGCGGGACTTCCGGCTTTAGCCTCGGTCGACCATATATATTTTATTTTACGACTTGAAAGGATATTGACTTTTATTAAATGATCAAATAAAAAAATATTAAGATTGATATATATTATATATTAATGATTGGTTCATGAATTATAGTTAAATGATTAACAGTCAACTTAAAATATACACAGTCTTCGCTCACTTTTGATACGTTCCACCACCCATGCAATAAGTGAAATCCCATTTAATAGAGGTTGACAGAAATAAAGGTAACTTTTAAAATCCAAAATGTAGAATGAATACAGAGCTGATAGGCTACGAGTTGTCTAATTTTCAGGGTCTTGGTTTTTGGAAAACAACTTTCCACTAAAGAAAAAACAAATATTGGTAGTGTGTGTGCGTGTGTCTCAGCTATTGTATGCTTCAACATTTGGATGCTGTCAGCTCGATGCAAGGAGACAGAATCCCTTCCAAACTGATTTAAGGTGTGATGACGAAATGTTACACATACAGTACATTTGACAATAAAGTTTATCCGATCCAATCCCTGACGCTCATGTGGCGTGCCAATCCAATGCATAGACAAATGAATCCCACCCCTCGCCCCCCCTAACCCCCTTTAGCTCATTAATGTGTATACATCTATGCATTGTATAAGAAACTTGAAAGGCATTATCATACAATAATTGCTCCATCGCTCACTTCAATTCATCATAGCGTGTCAGGAGGCAGCCATAGATTTTTTTTTTTTTTTAATGGTTAATATTCATGGGCATTTTCATAAATTAGCATCACATTTCTTTGCCTTAAGCCCATTGGTGGAAACTTTGGGGTTTAGTATATTGGTTTTCAGGCCCAACGAGACTGGAAAATAATATTTACTTCTCACTCTGTAAGATTTTTTTCAATTGAGTTGTGCAGGTTAAAGGTCACCTATATGGTGAAAAAAACGTTTTTTAATTAAATATCTGGCCCTCATTTTTTTTTATTCATGTCTTTTCTTTTTTTTTTTATGACATATGGGTGTAAATTTTGGAAGATTAATTTATGCCACTTTGTAATGAAACTGTAAAATACTAAATCGTGGGAAAAGTATACTTGCAAATATTTTCCAAATACACTGTACTGTAGCAAAATATTGATTTGGTTGTTTGATTTTGCACTTGATGTGTTGGCAGATATTGCAGAGAACCATTCGTATTAAAAAAAAACTTTTTTTTTTAATCGCTTGACAATTTGCATTTTGGAAGAGTCGTGATAGTTGCATCTCAGTGGCATGGATGACAAATGTGTTTAATTACAGCTGCCCACAGATTGTCAAAATGCGTTTAAGTGGTCCTTTGCGGTTTTGCTTGTCAGCATCCGTCGACAACGCTTGGCGACAGCGTGATCTTTCCCCGTAGCCCGTAGCCAAAGAGCGCAGCGGCATGCCCTCCACGTTATACAGTCAGGTGACATTTAAGACACGACACATTTAACACTTGATGCCGTTTTAATGTGCGTATGTGGATTTTGTCTCTTTTTTTTTTTTTTGTGCCGCTGTCTCATTTAATGTGACATTTCCTCACTTAGGCTGAGGAGTCACTAAAGGTTATCTGGTTATTACGATGATGAGTCGAGGTTATGTGAAGGGGACGGTTTGTCATCACAGCGCTTGTTTTCACGCAGAAAGGCCGTAACGTACAATGACTATTTTTAAAATCATTTTCAAAGCTGTAAAGGTGAAATATAATGGAAATTTGACTTTTAGACGGCTCGTATAAAAATACAGCGGTCTCTTGACTTACAAGTAGGCCACCCTTGGTCACTCTCTGGCCCCATTTAGAGGAAGATTTTCATACCTATTCTTAGATACCTTGGGACAGTGGTACCTCTACTTACCAACGTCTCTTCATCCGAAATTTTCAAGTTACGAAACGCCTCAATCGGAAAATACAGTATTGCCCCTTGTTGGGAAAGATCTTTCAAGATACGAAAGGTAAAAATACAGTTTGGGCTGGGACTCGCAGCTCCGAGTTTCCTGAACGCAGCAATACTTCTAGCTGCTCTGCCATTGGCTATTACCTGGCATCTTCCTGGCATCCCATTGGCTAAGCGGGATCTCTACTGTATCTGTCGAAGTGTGTAGCTATATAATGTGTGTCTATGCAGCGTCCTTGTCATTCCTAAAACAATCAGAACGCCTCGGGCCATAAGACGTTCTGATTGTTTTACGTAAATGTGAATCACCCAGAAAAAGTGTTGACCAGTCGGGCGATCGCTCTCTGTGCTGATGTTTGCCTTGGACACTTTCGAAGGATTGTTGAAGCAAACCTCCTTGGATCGGTTCTTCACAAAACGCCAGGCACAAACCACTTCTGAGAGAGAACATGAACTAAAGAGGGCAAAAAAAAAAATGAGGAGGATGCAGTTGAAAGTTAAATGACTATCATTTTTCTTCTTGACTCTATTCTTTGTTTTTGACATGATGCACACCTCTCATTCAGTATTTTGATGCATTTTTATGCTTTATAAAACATTTATGTCTGAATTTTGGGGGATTTAGAACGGATTAGGGCATTTACATGGAAAACGCATCTCTACTTGCAAAATTTTCAGGGTCAGAAATTTCTGCCAGAACCAATTAATTTCGTAAGTCGAGGTACCAATGTACTCACATTCAAAATAACAATACACCGAAGCAAAAGAGATTTCCTTGTCATCGTGCTCTTTTTGATCTGATTTGAATGAGTGAGCCATCGATTGCGGTCTGCAAAATGGCGTCGACCGTTGGTGACAACTGATCACTTTGATAGCTGTTAGCAAGAGAATCAGTGCATGACATAGCTCTCGATATGTAAGCATTACAGCATATTTTATGAATGAAGCTATGATAAACAAAGACTTCTCGGTTCCAGACGGGATGAGGAGCATGTGAATAAGTTCGTGCGTGTACACATGCATGTGTTCATGGCCACCCCTCAGTGAGACCTTGCGTCACCCTGGCCATCCCGCTGGAAAGTTTCCGGATGCGCGCCTGGTTGCTGACTCCCAGATGGACAGAAAAGCAATGTGACAATGATGCCCCAGCATCACCTGTAGATCAATAAAGAAGAAGATGTGCTCCTGGTGTGCGGGGTGTTTATTATTGACTTGCAGAAGTGCAGCCACTCGGTGGGGAGGCAGCCTGCTTCCTTCTGGCTCCATTCCACCACGTCAATGTAATCATGTTAGCGCGCAGGGAAGCCATTGTGGCATGTTCGCGCGTCCGCACTGGCAGGCTTTACACAAGCGAGAGGACAGTGCGGGCGGAGAAAAAAAAAAAATCTCTTTTCTTTTTCAATCGGCTTTTAGGAGGAAAAAAATGCAGGCTTCCCGATTGGACATGGCTAACACTGCCTTGGCGTTTCATTTCACAGAAACCATAATTAGTAGGCAACCGTGACTGTGCAAAAACAGAAAAAAAAAGGGGTTTGTCATACTTCAAAATACCCGTTGGGCATTATACATAAAACTTGTATCGCGGAATATTTTTCTGTTCAGCACCCACAGATTCACACGTTCACAGATTTGAACGGATGCTGACGGTAGCACTGTTTGGCACCGCGCTGTTAAGGTGTCAAAAATGCAGCAGAGTGGTTGACAGAGGGGACCACAGAGGGCTAAGACCGCTTTTCTTCGGGATGAAAAGTTCAAGATTTTCATCAAAGTACTTCTTTGAGGTGGTGATCTCTTTTCTCAGTGAATGGTAAATTTATTTTTAAAATATTCATCATAGAATCAATCATATGTCTGAATGAAAATTCCAACATTTTGTGCAGAG
This sequence comes from Hippocampus mohnikei, assembly GCA_026261675.1. Lineage (NCBI taxonomy): Eukaryota > Metazoa > Chordata > Actinopteri > Syngnathiformes > Syngnathidae > Hippocampus > Hippocampus mohnikei. The sequence continues at coordinate 12,295,061 of JAKGUB010000332.1, read as the reverse complement.
GGAAACATTTTCAAGAAATAAGTTCCATCAATATTAAAAAGAAAATATTTGAGAAATCAATTTTTTTAAAGGGATTATTTTTTTAGAAAACATTCCAAAATTGTTGTCATCAAAGGTCATTGTTTTTGAGAAAACAGTCACAAATTTCCACAAGAGGAATATGTTTATTTGACTTAAACAATTTTGTGTTTTTCAGGGAAAAAAGTATTTTTTGTGGAAAATATCATATTTTTAGTTTAAAAAAATGTTTTCAAGAATAAAAGGAAATTTAGTTTTTGAGAAAATTCAAAATATTTTTGGAGGAAAAAATTGCACATTTTGAGAAAAAACTTTTTCAAAACAAAATGTCAGTTATTTTTTTTAGGTTAGAGTCGCAAGACAAGAATAAAATTGTATATTTTTCAAGCAAAATTTGTATGATTTAAAAAAAAATCATGATAAAATGTACATTTTTTAGTAGAAAACTGGACGCTTTTGAGCACAAAAAAATAGATTTGAGTCGAATTATGACAATAATGAATATTTTCAAGATCAAAATGTGTGTTTTTTTCCAACTTATAACTTTTTGAGAAAATAGTTGCATTTTGGGGTTTTTTGCGATTCCAATTGTAAAATTCGCACGTACCAAGTAAATCTATTTGGAAGCGACTTTGAAATTCCCTTTCAAATCTTGTACTGTTCCAAAGCATAGCAAGAAGACGTGAACGGAACTGCAGACTTGCCCTGCACTTAGCAAGTCAACCTGAACCATTCCACTGGACTCTCTCACCCGATCGAGTCCAGGCCACGAGGACATCAATCAAAGAACTGAGTAGTTGATGGTGTTTGCTGCTGTGTGGTTGCCTTCATAACCTCACTGGCTCTCATGGGTTAATCACCCCCCCTGCTTCCTGCTTGCCTGCCAATGTGATCCATGCGCTGAGACTTGCTGAGGCAGCAGCACAGAACAGAATATTTACTGATCAGTCACACGTCGGCAGCACGCTCACAGCTACTCGTCAATCTCCCGTTGCAACACACTCGAGAGCGGTACACACGCTTAAGACTGCGCACGCGCGGCTGCAAGCGTCCAATAAAGAGAAGCTAATGATGTTTGATTGACCCTTTCGAGGCGGCCTGGTTGTCCAGTGGTTAGCGCGTCGACCTCACAGTGCAGAGGTCGTGGATTCGATCCCGGCTCCGGCCTCCCTGTGTGGAGTTTGCATGTTCTCCCCGGGCTTGCGTGGGTTTTCTCCCACGTTCCAAAAACATGCATGGCAGGCTGATTGAACACTCCAAATTGTCCCTAGGTGTGAGTGTTAGCGCAGATGGTTGTTTGCCTCTGTGTGCCCTGCGATTGGCTGGCAACCAGTTCAGGGTGTCCTACTGCCCGAAGCCCGCCATAAAACTAAAACAAAGCATTTTTTGAAAAACCTAAAACTAATAAAACCTAACAAACCCGCTCTGGAAACAAAAATGAACACTAAACATATTTAATAAACAAAACTCAAAATGAAATTTTTAAAAATGAACTATAATGATAAACTATTATAACACACCTGAGTTTTATCCTATTCCTCCAAACACAATGTATCTGCTGAGAAGAAAGTGATGATAAAATGTTCTTTTTTTTGAAACTCCATTTCCGGTTCCTGCAACCTTGAGATTGCCATCAGCTCCACTCAAAGACTCCACTGATGGAATCTCAACGACACTTTTTTCCCCCCTCGCTGATGTCCTCCAGCATGCTCCTGCGCTTTCAAGTGAAAAGGAAGCCGCCGCCTTTTTTTTTTCCAGTGGAGAAAACGCACACGCTAGACTACGCGGTGCAACAAAACTAAACCTCCAATGTAAAATTGTCGCCCCAGCAAACCGTCCCGTGGACAAGGTCACTGTGCCGGCGCATATGGCGGTCGCCGTCCATCACGTCGACTCTCAGTGACCTCGCTGACACCTTCAGGTCGAGGCGAGCGGGGGGGGGGGTTCCCCACATATCAGATGTGAGAGTCACACTTGCGGGCTAAAAGCTCACAGCTTTTAAAGGAAGACGACGCTAATGGGTGGTGGTGACAAGTGCAACCGTTGGATTGGTTGGATGGGTTGGGATACGTCGCACACACACCGAGCCATAGGTGAAAATGTGCAACATAGAGAGACGACCCAACAAAAAACTTTTTCGTTTCGTTTTTGGTCTTGTTGAAATATTCTGCTTTTTTAAATGAAGCCCTTTTTCCTCATCGTAATTGAAAATGTTTCCGTTGCAAAAAAATTTGGCATTCATGTCACTGTAACTTTGACACCAATAGTGCCGCGAAATAGTTTTGGAGATGTACCAATTTTTCTTTCCTAAAATTTACTGTAACAATGTAATAAAAAATGGTTTCCTCAAAATATTATTCTTTTTTTTTTCAACGCAGTAATGCAACATAAAATCAGATGTGATTCTTGTTTTTTTTTTTGACAGTTGCAGTGAAAAATGCCAAACGCATCCCGCACCAAATTATTCAAACGTAAATGACGCATTGCGCGATGGCTGACACTACAAAAAGAAAAAAAACACAAGCATGGTCATTATTGTGTGTTGAAAGTAAAACTGCCTGAGAGAGCTGACAAAATAACACACACACCAAGTCATTACAGTGAAAGGCGCACTTGCAAACAATTGACTTTGGTGTCACGCTTAGAAGAGCAAATAAATCCCTGGCACACATTAACGACCACTTGATCCCATCTATTTTTAATCAGCATAAACGCAGTAAGTGAAAGCACAATTAACCCGAATGATGGTGCACTACAGAAATTAACACTAGTGAAAGTAGTTTTTTGTCTTGACAACCACAATCACCTCTTAATCCACTCTCACACACACACTTACGCCATATGTACGTGTATGTTTGTCTATCATTGTTCTGCTAGGGGAATACTGTATCTACCCTGATGCTGGCAACCTATCCAGCACTCTTTATAGGTGTGTGTCTGTGTGCGTGTGTGTGTGTGCGCGCGCGCGAGTGCCTGTGTGTGTACATGTCACACAGGCCTGTTGTTGTTGATAAGAACTGAGGGCTTATTCCTTTCGCGTTCTCTCTCTCTTTCTGTCTCACACACACACGCGCGCACACACACACACACACACACACACACACACACACACACACACTGGCAGTGTTAATGAGGCCTGGGCACAGAGGAAAAGCTTCAGCCAAAATCAAAAGGGCTCTTTATCAGCTAGCATGAGGCTGTATTGTTTTTCTATGTGTGTGTGTGTGTGTGTGTGTGTGTGTGTGTGTGTGTGTGTGTGTGTGTGTGTGAAATCATCACGCACTGTATTTTGCCTTGTTGAGGCAGCACTGCCATCACCAGGCCTCCCAATTACAATGTCAGCTACTGTCGAGGATCCGTCAATGTGGCGCATGCAGGGAACATAACACAACACAGTCGTAATTCAGTCTGGTTCTTCAGACTGCATTTATCTGCTTCTGAGTATTAGCAGTCATTAGGTCACCCGTGTAACAAAGCACGCACGCACGCACGCATATATACACACACACACACACACACACACACACACACACACACACACACACACACACACACACACACACACACACACACACACACACACACACACAGTGAAAGTGTCCGTCACGTTATCAAAGCAGCAGCTAGCTTCTTACTCTGCTTCAGCACCACTCAATTATTCAGCTGGAGTCCACCGGGAGAGAGGAGGAGCACTGTGGCACTGTGTGTGCTACTTACAGCACTAAGTAGGCCAAAGTGGTGCAAAGCAAAGTGTCTCACAAACACACGCGCACACACACACACACACACACACACACACACACACACACACACACACACACACACACACATATACACACACTTGTTGCATGGCGACTATGAGAACGAAAGTAGATAATAGACTGTAGACTTGGTTGTGTGTGTGTGTGTGTGTGTGTAAGACAGAGAAAGAGTTGGAGGCCGTTTTGTCAATGAAGTTTGTGTGTGTGTGTGTGTGTGTGTGTGTGTGTGTGTGTGTGTGGCAACCGGTTCAGGGTGTCCCCCGCCTACTGCCCAAAGTCAGCTAGGATAGGCTCCAGCACCCCCCGCGTCCCTTGTGAGGATAAGCGGATGGGAAAATGGATGGATGGAAGAACTAAGCGCAGGCTCAGAGGGGATGGAGCTTTTTCTGTTGACGGTCCCTCTCATGGAATGACCTCCCACTGAATGTTGGGCAAGCCTCCTCGCTGCCCATCTCTGAATCTCGTCTTACAACTAATTTTTATTCTTTGGCATAAATACAGTTATTCGAGACGCAAGTAAACTCTTCCAGACGTTTTTTTCTTGGCGCTGATTCAGAATCAGCCCCCAGTTTGTTTGTTTTCTCAAGCACGTCAGATTTTCACAACAATCACATTTGGAAAAGTACATCAAATATTCATTGCCAATCTGAAACCCACATGCCACATGTTTAATTGTTGCGTGCTAACGTTTAGCGCAGACGCACGCATGCAATATTTTGAAAAATAAAGAGTTGCAGAGGTCAAAGTGTAGCCAAAGTGCATGATGGGACGCGGCGGGCGCCTCCCACGTAGCAGCTGTGTCCTGCACGCCCTCACAATACCTGAAAATAGCTGTCAGCGTCCTCGCTTCATTCAGCGCGTCCCGTGTGGGTGTCTAGAAAGTAGAAACACAAGATTGGGACAAAAAGCGCAGATTTTTTTCTTTGCTTTGTTTTAGGCCCTCCTCCCAAAATCAAACATTTGATTCAAATGTAAATGACGGCGGCTCACCGTAAGACGGAGGCTCTTTGTTTTCACGGCTTCTTTGTCAATTGAGATGCTTCCGTTGTCTTCTCCTTTTCTGGCCTCGAAATCCGCCCGGCAACCGGCGTGCATGTGCATCACGTCTGTAGCCGACAATTGTTGTTATAATTTCACGGTGAAGTCACATTTGAATGGCTCAACATGTGCAAAACCAACTCACCCTTCCGGTGTCAAATGTCAGTAACGTCTTTTAAAAAAAAAAAAAAAAAAAAAAAAACATGTTGAAGGAAATTGCTCCTTGAGGACCTAACTTGATATCCTGAAGACATGAACGCCTGTAAAAGATACTAAAACAAGTTAATTTAATGTTTTCCCCTGATTAAAAAAAACCCAGAAAACCCCAAATAGTCTTTTTTTAAAACAATCTTTATTTATTCCACCATTTGTAAATATAATACAACACATTTCCTCATACAGAGGAGCAGAAGAAAAAAAAATCGAGGAAAAGAAAAGCCCGTGATCGTAGCAGATTCCGCTGCAATAATGAACATATTTTTCCCTGAATGTCAGCATTTCTTTTTTTTACCTTCAATTTCATTCTTTATGTGAGACGGTCCATGATTGACAATAGCTGCTTCACCCTTTCAGGAACAGCTGGGTCACTACAGTGGATAGCTGATCATGTGATCGGGTTACAGGGTGCCTGAAAGGGGTCAATGATGGCGCTTCAGTCTTCGGGCCACGTCCTTGTTATGTAACGCGTTGACAAGGTATCGGTCTGCGTTATGCAACAGCTTCTTTTGAATGTCCCACGAAGAAAATCAGACTTTTTGGGATCCCAGCACATCACAGAGAGCCGATCGAACCTTCCCCCCCAAAATAAGATTTGGATCCTTATGTTTGCATTGTTTCCAGCATGGTTGGGGAATTTTCAATTTTGTAATGTCAAAACAGTGACGACAATATGGCCCGCGACAAAAATTAATTTGACCCCCCCTGCTTCAAAGTGTTTTTTGGTGGCCTAAAAACACCCATTAGAGTACAAAAGTATTGTCCCGTGATTGTTTTTGTCGCCTAAAAATGTTTGCCACATTTTTGGCTGTAGTTCAACGGACATTGTGCTGCTCCCTCTTGTGTGCAGGCTATTGCTTGCATTAAATGGTGAATGGTATTTTTTCCACTGGGTTGAGGTATTGGGAGTAGTAAAGGATTTAAAGTTTGTTTTTTTTTGGGGGGGGGGGGGCGCACTAGGGTCCTGTATCTACAATATGGTTCACTTATTAGCACGAGTACCGTTCTGGAGGTGACGTCACGGCGGCGCTCCGGCTCCGTCCAAAGCTTTATTGTCCCCGTGACTCAAGCCGGATGGAAAAGTTGTCGGGGATCGGGCGAGCAGAGCCGCGGGAGGTGCCACCCCAATGGGCCCGTGTTGAGGCGGGGCGCCCGCGGGCGGTCGCGGGCGCGCCTTGGCGTCCTCCAGCAGCACGCGCACGCTCTTGGAGAAGATGGCGCGGGGATCGGCGGGCGGCAGGGCGGGACACACGCAGCGCTCCCTCAACTCCAATGCCTGCACAAGCGGACGAGACCCTGATTGATTTGATCACACCGTCCATTTGCTGATATGTGAAGCGGATTGGCGGGTTATTCTTCCAAGCTGTCTTTTGAAGTCAAGAATCCAACACATTTTGAAGGATTGTCTGATCATGATTTAAAAAATAAATAAATAAACAAACAAATAAAAGATCCCCATTTTTGTCAATTATTATTTAAACACTTTCATTTTAGGATTTAATGTGTCATCTTTTTTTTACTTTTGTCTTGTTACTTTACCTCGCCTTGCAGATGCCAAATTCTATGTGAATTTAATAATATTATTGCAATTTCTGAACTTTATATAAAGTGCTTTAACAACCTTATTTGTATTTATTTTTATTTGAATCCACTATGTTGTTCTATTTTTGTCTTTTAATTATGAAAGTATGACTTGTTATATTATGATTTGATGATGATGATGATGATGACATTTACTTTTCCGATATAATTTACAGATTAAAAAGCACACAAAAGTGGATTTTTGAGGGACTGAAGCAACAATGTGTACTGCCGCCTAGCTGTATCCCGTCACTTTTTCCATCAGCCGAGCACTAGACGACGCAGGCAAGCAAAAATTCTTGTTTAGCCATCTGTTCGTCTTTGCCGCTTGGTGAGCCAACTCAAGGTTAAAACCATCTCACACACACACACACACACACACACACACACACACACACACACATAAAAATAATGACTGTGGATGCTGATGCTTCCACAGGAGCTTCCGCCTAGCCCGCAGATACGTCTGATTGTGTCGCTAAGCCACACAGCTCGCTCGCCTCCAGGATGTAAACTTAAGCAGATATCCTGGATTTTTTTTTGGGGAGTGGGGAGGAGGAAAAAATAAAATAAAATGAAAGAAAATAACCTAGTGCACCTTTGCCATCCTTCCTCCCCTCCCAAGCCTGCTGCAGGCAATCGTTCATCTCTCCAGACGCTTCATTAGCTCCTTGAAAAACTTATAAACCGTGGAGGTCCTGCGTGTTGTCTTTTGCTTTACAAAAACATGTGATACATATTGTGCGTGAGGGCATGTGTGCACGTGTGCACTGTGCAAGTGTGTGTGTGTGTGTGTGTGTGTGTGTGTGTGTGTGTGTGTGTGTACTTGAGGCACGAGGCGGTCCAGTTGCGTCACGCGGTTCTTGTGTGACGGATGCGTGGACAACCACTCAGGTAGGCTTGGCTCTCCACTCAGCTGCTCCCTTATCTCCATCTGCTGCCAGAATACCGGGCCCGCACGCACATCCGCACAAGCCTGAGCACGCGCGCACACGCACGTCAACACACACACACACACACGCACACACACACACACACACACACACACACACACACACACACACACGGCCGCCAAAAGTTATAAATTGTACCAGCGATCTAAGGCATCGTTTGATTTCTTTGACAATGGTGCCCCCTAGTGGCACAGTTTGAAATGACAGTTAATGAAGGGGACGTCAAGATCTGAATGAATGAATGAATACTTTATTGTCATTGCACACTTGTTACAACGAAATTTTGCAGGAGCCTCCACCCCCAAAGTGTCGTGAAATCTAAAAATATAAAAGTATAAAAAGTATATAAATACATTGCACTCCCCTGGACTTACACACAATCATATGCCTCCACCCCCAAAGTGTCGTAAAATCTAAAAATATAAAAGTATAAAAAGTATATAAATACATTGCACTCCCCTGGACTTACACGCAATCATATGCACACATTTAAAAATTAATAAAATATTCGGCACTAATTAAGGTACAGTCAAAGTTGTCTTACAAAATGATATCAATAAGTTTCGTATTTAATTTGAAATGATTAAAAACTTCACATGTATGTTTATTTATTTACTTTTTTGTTAAATTCGATGTTCAAGTATTCATTTGTTTTGTTTCTACTTGTTTGAGATTTCAAACAGTGGTTTTATTGATTTATTGTACTTCACTATTGACTGAGAAATCAATTAACTTGATTTTATTATTCATAATCATAATTTCAGATGAAACCTATTTTATGTCCAATCGTGTGATTTTATGTACTATGTAATAATTTCTTAAATTTTTCATTGAAAATTGTATTTTAATATTAACATTGTGATTTTTCCACTTATTATGAAAATTAATTTGTAAATGAGGTTTACTATTTTATATTAATCTATATTTGTTTCTGCTGGATCAAATATTGATTTTACTTTCTCCTCGGGTATTTACATTTTTAAACAAACAGAATAGATTTGAATGAAATGAACAGTGCGTGCAGTTTCAGAAGCTGTAATCAATTGCTGACCTTCGCCGCCAACTGCAAGCCAACTTGATCCGCCTCCGCCTCCAGCTTCCTGCTGTATGGACGGTTGAACATCAACTGCATTGGGCGCCACACAGATGATCGTTTTAAGTTTCATGGTATGCGATGCATCAGCATTCATGAAATATTGACAGATTGGTCAGATGTTTGGACTGAGACCACTAATGCACTAAACTTTGGTGGCACCAGAAGTAAATTCGCCCCTCTCCTTTTCAGAAATGTCTTTGATTTGAACTCTTTCAATGCCAGCCATTTTCAAAAAAAGAAAACCCCACGAATGCCAGCTAATTTACAGCATTCTGATTGGTCTTTCAAGGCTCACAGAATATTGTGCTTCATGACTAGATGGGCACGAAGCTATGATGATGATAGTTTTGAGTAGTTGAATAAATACAAAGTTTGGAAATCAGTGAATAAGCATCTTAATCATCGTGATTTCAATCGCAATCAAAATAATCACAATTATTTTTTCCATAATCGTCCAGCCCGACTATTTAGTAATAGTAGTAGAAATTAGGGGTTTTTTTTCTTTCTTATGTAACAGACCACAATTGCCCTTTGAGATTCCAATGCATACATTCATCCTCCTCTTAATAGACAGTGAATGCCGGTCACCTGTGTGAGCTTGTCCTGGACCCACTGACCCAGCAGCGCCAGGCTGTCGCGGGGACACACGGCCCAGATGGCGGCCAGCAGGACCACGGACAGGAGGTCCACCACGTGAGACAGGCTCGCCTGCTCCGCCTGCAGGAGGACGAGGTGATGGAGAAGAGGGAGGTCAAGACCGAGGTCAGGTTAAGAGGAGAATGTGACAGGGTGGGGGGGAGCAGGGCGTTTGACGCAGTCCAACGGTGGAGTCGGTAGCTGGGCCAATCAGGCATCCTGTGGCTACTCATTGCCTTTATCTAATTACAAGCCCCCTCCCAGCTTGAAACTCCCCAAACTGCACGAGTTGATGGCACACTCGTTCACAGCCGCAACGAGAATGGACTTTTAACGAGGCCGTAAACACTCGCCGGCCGCAACCCCGCCACCGAAACAACACGAATGGGATGTTTACGCCATTTCAAATGGCTTTTTAATGTGCTAAAGGCGGAATTGTATGATGATTGCACTTCATTTACCGGTAAAAATATTTGCAATACAAACAATGAAATTAGCTTAAGGCACTTTCAAAAAAAGAAATGTAAAAGAAAACATTTGCATTCTAAACTGTGCTGTGTTGTTGTTAACGCTGACCAATGCATTTTATTTGCTGTATTTAACCACAATACAGAAAAAAACCCCAAAATGCATAATTATTATTATGATTGTTATTTTGTATGTGTTCTCATTTTTGTCCTCTTTGTTTTTCTTCTCTCATTATTTTATTGATACATAATTTGACCAGGAATTTGTCAAAATAGCCTCGGGACACCCTGAAGTGGTTGCCAATTTATTATTATTATCATTTTTATTAAATAAATCGCCCAAGAGGAGCAGTGGGATATACTGATGTCGTGATATTGTATAACCACAATTTTTTGGTTTGGCAGATAATTTCCAAAAAGCAATCTTACTTCATTGGTATCATACACTCATTTGGTAATTTTCCTTTGTTGTTGTATTATTGCTATTTATCAGTCTAGTGCTTTGCTACAGGTGCAGCTGTTGTAAAATGTGCTATATCAACAAAGTTGCATCACGTTTTGGATCGCAGCTCTTTTATCGGCTGCCATATTGTGACTTACGGCGTGTCCCAGTAGAGCATGAGCCATTTCGTGTCCAAGTACGATGGTGAGCTGGTGGACATCTGCCACAGCTTCCAGCATGCCAGTGAAGATGAACACTTTGCCATTCTGCAACAACAACCCCCCAAAAAACCAAAATATTAATTTGAATCAGATTTTTTTGTGAAGATGATGATGTCGAGTATGGTCGCCAACCGGGAGCACAAAGGCATTGCTGTTGTCACTCTGCACCACATGGACGCTCCAGTCCACGTCGGCCATTTCGGGGAGGTCCTGGTTACGGCGGGCCAGGTGCTGTACCACCTGCTCAACCACACGGTGACGAGCGTCGCTCTCGGGAAGCAGACGATCGCCAAACTCCTCCATGTACTGCACACGCGAAGTTATCCATCGTTAAACATACAACTCCTTACTTGTTAGCAAAATGAATTTGGGGCTTTTTTGTGTAAATGTTCTGCAAAGCGATTTGCTACAGCTGCAATGAAACCACTATATAAATAAAGAGGTATTGTATTGTATAAAAGAGGCTACAAATAGCTTGTTTATTTGGGTTGATTTTAGGTATTAAAATGCATGACTTATTTGAAAATTTCTTTTTTTGTTTGCATTTTGAAAACATTTCTAGATTTTATTACATTTCGATCATTGTCTCAGTTATTACTTTTGAAATTTAAAAATTTGTATTTCTTGATTTTTTTTTGTTTTGTTTAAATAAAAACATATATTTTATACATCTATTGTATGTTTTGTAATTTGTTTTTGTTTGTATGTATTTTTGAATCATTGTAATTTTGGATATAGTGTATTTTATTTTACTAAATTTAATTTCAGGATTTTTATTTTTTAAATAGTATTTATAGATCATGTTTAGATCTCTTCAAATGTCGCTCCATTTGAGCTTCATTGTGACTTTGAACCTGCACAGCAGATAAAAGTGTCACAAATATTTCCATGTAAAAGCACGGAGACGCCTCACCGCCTCTGAAGTGAAGGCCGCCAGCTCCATGTAGTTCTGCCTGCTGAACACCAAAAGGCGCGTGCGGCCAGTCACCGGCGACTGATCCAAGTGCGTGAGGAGGAGGAGGATCGTGATAACGGCGCCCACGCCTGCTGCCACCACCAGCTGCCAGCGCCGCTGCCATGCCCACTGGCGGAAGAGCTGACGCCGATTGTCAGGCAGCGCCACCCACCACTTCCTTAGACTCCTGCAGTGAGATGTCAAGTCATATGATACCCTCATATGTTATTTACATTACATTTTCTTTTTTCATATTTGTTGTTACTTTTTTACTTGAGAAAATCTCAATGTCAAAGTAGTTTTACTATTAATCTTGGTCTGTACCCTGTATGATGGATTTTCCTCCATCCATCATTACCTCAGCTGCTTATAGTCACGATGGTCATGGGCATGCAGGAGTCTATCCAAGCGGTCATCGGGCAGTAGGCGGCGTACACCCTGAACTGATTGTCAGCCAATCGCAAATGGATTTTCCAATCAAAGGACCATTTTATTGAAACATTGGAAAAAAGTAAAAAAAAATATTCTTGTACTTTCCAGCAGCGATAAAAGTATGGTTAAAAAAAAAAAGAAACACCGGTAAGTACAATAACTGTCTCCTGATTTCCTTCTGAACCATTTCAGAAGAAGGCACTCACTGCAGACGTATACTGCGTTGAAAAAGTAAAAACGTAATTTGATAGATAGCTATCATTTTATAAAACACCCCCCCCTTTCAAAAAAATGAGATGGAGCTAATTAATTTTTTACACCATTATTGCGACCCAAATCATGTGCAAAACAATTTGAAAATTATAAAAATATCAATTTTAGAAGATTTTATACATTTTTTGAAGGTTTCTACTACTGCTACTAAGTCCCTAAAATATTAATGTTATTTTCTAGTCTGAGAAATCTACTCGCGATGTTAAACATGATAACATGATTACCTGCCCAGTATGATGGCCGTGAGCTTTTGAACAGGCTTGAGCACTATCCAGATGAGAGGAGCCGGTAAGGCCTTCGCACGGGTCGAGGTACGAAACTGAGCCACACATGATGGAACTTGAAGGTGGGGAGCAGTTTTGGTCAAGACCGTCCCGGTGGTGCCGTGTGAAGGCAAAACGGGTCCGCCGCCGCGAGTGGCTCTGTATCGAAGCCAGCGAGGAGCAGTCAATGAGAGGGACTGCGTGCACCCCAGGAGGTGTCGCGTCAGGTGAACTCGCGGAAGCCCTCTTAAGAAGTGAAACATCATGGAGGTCTTCACTGCAAGTCACTGGCTGTCAATGTCACGCGAGTTCCTCGTAACCTTGGTGACATTTGACCGAGTTTCGGTCAAAGACATGTTTTTTGCTGTTTAACACAAAAGGGCGTTGAATTTAATCATATGCGAGGACAATTGTAACTTGTTCCACTGAGCAAAATAAGTCCTCCCGTAAATAAGTCCAGAAGAAATGTTTCGCCTTTCGGGTGACCACTACGGACAAAAAAAATGTCAAATATAATTTAGATTTGTTTTCTATTCTGTTTTCGTCATTAATATGAGCAGTAATGTTAATTATAACAAATACCGCAACTCATAAAAAACGAAGTCCACCCCCCGAGAAAATAGGTCCGTGCGAAAAGTCCCGAGAAGAAACAAAGGTTCCGAGTAGGCAAGTTCCGGTCAAGTGGAATTTTATTTTAAAATCCAAAGTTAATTAAACGGGTTGACTATGTTTTTTCGCAGTGATATCATTCATATTTTTATAAACAGTATACATCGTAAGAACTACACAAATCCCCTTAGAAACCAGCTCGTCAGAAGTGTTCCGAGTGACCAGTTAAAAGAAAAGTACAGTATAAAAATAAAAAACATCATTTTGTACCACGTGAGTAATCGTAAGAACTGTTTGTACTTTATGAATAGTGTGACTAGAGTAATAATTAAGAGCAGTATAATACAAAATCCATGCAGTAATATCTAAGTAAAAATGAAAAGTAATCCTACCACTAACAAGACAAATGTAAAAGAAAAAGATCACTTTACTCTATTACTTTGTACAAATATACATCAGTAACACATGAAACAGAATGCTAATAGTTTATGTATTGGATTAATGCTTTCACAACGCGGTTCCTTCGAGTGAGAGTGCCTTTATATTTACATGTACAGTATACTGGATTACCTGTGGCTACATACCTTACCTGTGCCTACATAAAGAAAATGGTCACAATGGCTCAGCAATGTTGGCCTTTTTTTAAAAAACCAAGAATCAAGAATATATGCTTGTTAGTATCACTAGGTTATCTTTCTTCATATGTTGCTGCACATATCCGCTGTTTAAACAGTTGTAACACCGTTAGCCGTTTTGTGTATTTTGGATTATTAGCCTAAAGATAGCAAAATTTCCCAAGGCAAAGTTATGTGGTATGACTCTCTTTGTTTTATGTTTATTTTGACAGTACATTAAGCATGTGTGTAAAGTAAGCAGGCCCACTTCACATTTTTTAAAGTTTACTGCCACCGTCCCGCCCTCTCAGATTTTTGCTTGCAAAAATTCACACACAACACTTGAGGCAAAAAAAATAAAATAAAAGATTGAGCAACAGATCATGTTTTGAAAAACCTGTTTGTCGGGTCACTTGAAACTGTGTATACAAATAAGCAACTTTTTCTTCTAGAGAGTTCAGTGTATTGTATGTCCAGAATGTATTTAAAATCTCAGTGGAAATATAGTTGTATAATATATTGGTTAAAAAAAAGTATATACAAATGTAGCATTCTTAAAAAAAAAAGGTATATACAAATGTAGCATTCTAAATACAATCATATCAGAGTAAATAGTCGTGTCCAGTGGACAGCACAGAGCCAAGGTGCAGTATGTTGCTCGAGTGGGTTTCGTCGCCTCCCGAATCCTCTTCGACATCTCCCGAACTCACGGGTGCGGCGAATTACTTGACGAATTGCTCTCCTGGTGCTCGCCTTCAATGGGCTGCTGGCCGATGAAGTCAGAAAGGAAGAGAGCGTGGATTTGAGTGAGGAAGGCTTCTCCCTCTTCGTTCTCGTCAGGCAGCGGCTCCAGGTACCTCGCCAGCGACGACAGCATCTGAACGTCGGACAAGTAAGAATGTGGAGAACATAAAATGGTACAATGTCCCTTTAAGAGCGATGTTCGCTTGATGATTGTGTGTTGTTACCTTTTCCAGACAGGTGAGGTGGGAGTCCCTCCGGAAAAATCGCTCCATGCGCACACTCCTAGAAAGAAAATGTCAGAAATACACTAGAGGGGTGCATCTCTCCAATAAAAGACGATTTGAGGTTATGATGCAATGAGCGTCTTGATGGAATTTTCTGAATGACCTTGTCAGTACTGTAAATGTGGCATTTGCTTCGAGCCTATTGCATCGGCGAGCCGATTAATCAGACGGCGGTATTTCAAACCAAAATGATGGATTTGCAGTTGGATTTCTCACCCTGATGTTCGAGAGTATTTGTGGATGATCCACAGAGCTCTTCTTAAAGACTGATCCCAGTCTGGGATGTCCTGTGATGGCAGGAAGTCAAATTTGTAGGGAAGCTCTGTGGAGAAACACACAATGTTGATTTTATTCCCAATAAAGAAAGAAATACATAAATCTCATGTCATGGCTTTATTCTTGTAAATGTTTGATTTTATTTTCCCCTCAAAGTATTCAACTTTACTCATGTAGAATGACTTCTAATCACAGCAGGCATTGATTCTCCTAAAATAATCTGAAATGTAAACATGACAGCTTCGTATCATCATATTTATTATTTTTATTTTTTTGATGATGTTGTTTCTTTAAGTGAAATTAAATAATTGAGCCGGTGAAATGAAGAACAAAAAATGGTTTGATTTCAACATACTTTGAGGTGCTGGGGGGTCTTGGCACTCCTGGACCAACAAGCAGGTGGTTTGGGAATGGGGGGAGGGATTGGCCGGGTCATATGGGCTCACGATCATCCCGATAAACGGAGCACCGCCGCGGGAGAAATAACTCTAGAAATAAAATATTAGTGAATAAACTTGTGCTAGAGGAAGAGCGGGCCAATTTTTGTTTCACGTCACCTGGAACTGGTCCTGCGTGTTGATGTCGCGCACGGACGGGTTTGGGTGGAAGGACGGGTGGGAGTGGTACCAACCCACCACGCTGAAGCCCAGAGAGGAGAGCATGTCGCAGGCCTGCGTCTGAGACAGCGGGTCCATCTCGCACTGGAGCCCCGTACTCACGCTGTTGCACGGCTCCGCCGCGCAGATCTAGGCGCACGCGTGTGTCCGTCAAGTCCCCATGACGTCTGTGTTCATATTCAACAACGTACTCCTCACCTTCAACACTTTATCCTCCTCGTTGAAAGTTCCTCCAAGAAGACCGATCACCTCGCCTCGAGACACGTGAGCATGCTGACCGGAAAAAAATAAAAAAATAAGGTCAGTGCATTCATTTCATTAAGAACACATGCTCAATGGAAAGACATCCTACAAAGCTGTAAAAAAAAATAAATAAAAAAGGAAGAAAACCAATGTCATCAGTTAGGTAAAAATCAATCAAATCTGTTATATTTTGTGGAAAAATTTGTCAAATCGAAACAGGTACGGCTCTTGTATTGGACATCATTCAAGATAGTAATATCATACACTTGTTGCCGTAAAATGAAGTTTGTCATATTTTTATTTTAACAAAAAAAATGCAGTTTTACAAAACTGAAGCAGGATTATTGGAAGGAAAAGGTGTAATTTTAAAGCACAAAATGATCATGATAGTACAATTTTATTGTTGTAAGATAAAAAATTTTACTCTCATAAAATTACGATTTGAGTCCCACAAAATTACGTTGTTGTTTTTTCGTGTAATATTAGGCATGTAAAGGGTAAACATAAAAAGCACATGACAATATACAGTAACATAATATTATTGCAAAATTACACATTTTCTTGTAATTTACTGGTACATTAAAAAAATACATGAAAGTACAACTCGATTGTTTACCCTTTTTAGGTCATCAAAATGCTACTTTAATATTGTAACATTTTAAATTCTGTCCTGTAATATGAGGGGATTCATGGAAAAAATTAAATTTGCCCCCAATATTAAGACGTCATTTCCATAACATTACTGGACATTTTTTTCTCTCAATATTACTTTTTTTTTTTTTTAATTAACCACATGTACTTTGTGTGAATGTGTGCTTACCATGTCCATAATCAGCAGCGTCTCAGCACACACAATGACTCTGAATGGTTCCTGGGAAAAATTACATCGTGATGAGAACTTCACTGTTTGAGCGTGAGTTATTGAAGGGGAAAAAGTCAAGTGGCAAAATTGCCTTGACAAAAAGAAGTTATATGCAGCCATGCTAGTCTAAACATGTTATTCTGATTAATATTGTGTTTGTGGCATAAGAGTTAAGCAGTACAATTCACCCGTTTTTGTCCATCTCAAGGGGTGGCCATTTTGACAATGGCCGTCGACTGAAAATGACATCATTGTCGCTGGGGGTTCAAGGAACACGAAATCATGACTCAGCTTCACAAAACAGGTGATCCGTGATTGGTCATTACCTGAGCCCTGAGCGACTGTGATGTCATTTTCAGTCAACACAGAGTGGCACAATGGCCGCCCCCTGAGATGGACAAAAAAACGGTGGCTTTTACCACTTATCTCATATTCCACAAATTCATTATTAATCAGAATTCCGTGATCAGACTAAGGGAGGACATATTACTGTAAAGAAAATTTATGGGTTTAAAGGAGATTCCTTCTCGCGATAGTCACCGACCTGTGCATCCTCTCCAAAGCACCTACATGGAATGAGCTGGAAGGGATCAAAAGACCTAAAACAAGTCACAAGTAACATGGGCGGTGCTTGTTACCAAACACAATGGATGACGTTTGGAAATGTGAGACGTAAGTTTACGCTCACCCTCTGTGTCTGAACATTTTGCAGGCTTTGGGGCGCTCTCTATGCATGGCCAGCTCCGCGGCGCTTAGATGCTAACAATAACAAAGATGAAGATGCTAGCGTCATGAAATGATGTCTGTATTTATGCGGGTGTGAGTTACACACCTCATATGTTTGTCCCTCCAAGTCTTTGGCGTCACACCAGTTTCCCCACGTGTCTCTCACGCGTCGCTTTCTGGTCCGCTGCCGGCACACAAGCAACGAGGAAATGTGTGGGCGTTCATGTTTAAATGCTACAATAGTCACATTCGTATTACGACAAAGGATGACAAAAATGGCCACTTTACCATACTCTGTAACCTTTGGGCCAGCTGGTAGGCCTCCCGCACATCTTTGCCCTCCTTCTGCTTCGTGCGGTCTGCCACCCGGGGCCGATTATACACCGCTTGCTCTGACAAATCAGAAAGTTTCATACAAAATAAAGATTTTAAACCCATGAATGAATAATATGTCGACAATAAATGAATACAAAGTAATTTATAAATAATAAGGACTTTGCAGATAAAAAATTGTTATAAGAAAATGTAAATAACAAAGACATACCAAGTGCAGAATACGCGTTGGGGATTTGTGAGGAGACCAGAGAACCGGGAGAAAAATCACACAAGTGTAGGGAGAACATGCAAACTCTTCACAGGAAGGTCGGAAGCGTCGTTCGGTGGTCGACTGGTTAGCATGTGGGCCTCACAGTGCAGAGTTGCCGGGGTTCGATTCCGGCTCCGGCCTTATTGTGTGGAGTTTGCATGTTCTCCCTGTGCCGGCGTGGGTTTTCTCCGGGTATTCTGGTTTCCTCCCGCATTCCAAAAACATGCATGGCAGGTTGATGGAACACTCTAAATTGTCCTTAGATGTGAGTGTGAGCGCGCATGCTTGTTCATCTATGTGTGCCCTGCGATTGGCTGGAAACCAGTTCGAGGTGTGCCCCGCCTACTACCCAAAAACGGCTGGGATAGGCTCCAGCAACCCCCGCAACCCTTGTGAGGATAAGCGGATCGGGAAAATTGATGGATTCCTACCGCAATTGAAGTTAATGGCGCCGATGAGCTCCAGGTACGTGTGGATCCTCCCGATGCAGTTGACGTCGCCACAGTTCTTCAAGCCGGGGCGCACCGAGGTCTTGTTCAGGTACTTGGGTTTGCTCTTCAGCCTGCGACATCACCACAACGGCATTAGCGGTCCGCACGCTCCTACTGTGCGCTGCGTACTTAAAAGTGTTTTCGTTTTCTGGCTTCACCACTGGTCCAGGATGTAGTTGCGGATCTTCAGATATCTCTCAGGTGTCTTGGAAGGCCGTCCCTCGAAGAACTCCGGGATGGCTTGCTTTTCGTCCTCGCTGATGCATTGCACGTCCAGCTCCACTTCCTGCTCCGGCACATTGAGCTCCTCTTCCTCCTCCTCCTCCTCCTCCTCCTCTTCCTCGTGATCTTCTTCCTGTCTGTCAGGCTCTGCAGTATGCTCCCTCTCTTCTTCCTCCGCACGCGTGGACCCTGTTGACGTTTCAGCCTCCCGGTCCTCGGCAGGCTCTTCCAAGAGGCCGAGCGAAGGTGCGGGCGGAGGTCCGGGCTGGACCTCGTCGCCGAGGTCATCGGTGATGTCCACATCTTCGTCCTCGTCCTCATCCAGCATCTCCATGCGCACCGTGTTGGCAGGGCTGGGCTGAGGTGAGGGCGGCGCAGCGCTTGCAGAGGGAGCCGCCATGCCCGGTGCCATCTTGGCCTGCGGGTTGGCAAAAAAAAAAAAAAGCAAACATGAGCTTGGTTCGTGTCATTTTTTGAGAAGAGGAGTGACACAAATAAAAGGGATTTAAGTCTATTCAAGCTAGACAAGCGAAAAAAAAGCAACTTATTTATATCTTTCTATGTACAAAAAAATTACGTGACAAATATGAAATGAAATAAAAAGTAAATGATTTTAAAAATAAAAGCACACATTATAAAATCAGTTCAACTTCGTTTTACGTCAGATCAAAATCTTGATGACTTGAGGGCTGTCATCACAAATTTCATAATTATTATTTATTAATAATACTTGGGTGGAGTAATTTCCATTGAAATGAGAACGACTCACCTTGTGTTTTAAATACTGTCTGGCGTAGTTCTTGACCTGAAGGACGCTCCGGCTGCCCACCAATTTGGCAATTTTTGTCCACCTTCGCCCAAACTGCACCTACACGCCAACGTGCTTTATTTAAAATGTGATGATGATGATGATGATGCATCAGTTTTAAAAACATACCAGCCCCTGTTCAAACAACTCTTTTTCCTGTTTGGACCATCGGGAGGAGGAGGAAGTCTTAGCCGGAGATCTGAACAGGAAGCCAGCAGTTGAGACAAGTTTAAAGGGATGGGATTATGTCAAATTGAGGAAACAAGTAAATATTTTGCTGTAAAATATCTGTTCTATCTGTTTGTACATGTACTTACTTCTTCACTTTAGGCTTGTTGTTGGCATCACTGGGCCAAATATGGTCGGGAATCGTTTGGCCTTTCAGGTAGTATCTAAAAGTAGTTTAGGTCAAAAGATCAACCAAGAATTCGGCTCGAAAGCTGATAAATGAAGCACAGACATGTGTGATGAGTTCATGGCCTTGAAGGGGGAAAAAAAGGATACTGCTCCTCCAGTAGCATTTTGTGGATAGCTTCTCGGTTTTCGTTGCTGATGGACGAATCCAACTCCCAGGGCTGAATGGCAAAAACATATGGTCAACATAAGCAGATTCAGAATTTATGAGAAAAGTAAAGCGCAGTTAATAGCTAGGTTTATTACCAGAACGCCCACATTATTCTTCCACGCAGACTGCTCCTGAAATAACCCTTTTGGATCTTGCTCACTGTAATAGAATTAACACTGAATCATTCGCTAGTGCCTAATTAGTATCTCACTCACACAAACCACACGCACACACACACTTCTGGTCCCGGATAGTGTACTATAAAGTGCATTAGGAGTAATCTTAAACCGGTAATTTAGTCCTTTAACAATAATCATTCAGGATACGACAGAAGCCTGACAGGCTCAACACAACTATGCTCAGCTTCAATTTAGCTAGTTTCACGGAAACTACTCGACCAGGAGCCCGAAAATTGGAAGTGCAAGTGAAAGGCTTGTAACAAGAAAGCCATAATAAATGAAAATTTTCGGAACTAAAAAGGACATTACCCGATATTAACATCGAACTCGTCTCCTTCGATGTCAACATCCACCTCGTCCTCCATCTTGAAAAAGTCCGTCGGTGACCTAGTAGTGACAGCGACACCATCTGGCTGGGGGGACTAACTGCGCCACCAAATCATTTAAAGCAGATACAGTACTGTACTGTAGTTGACAGGAGAGCCCTGCCGTGTCATAAATTGGGATTTAGCCACGTTAAGGATTAATCAATCACATTCCAAGTCACTATGTGGTCGTAAATAGTAGTCAGCCCATACCGGAGACAAATTCCTTGTGTGTTCTACATACTTGGCCAATAAAGATGATTCCGATTCCAATTCTCACCATATTAAGTCCCCGATGTCTGCTGTTTCTAGCAGGCTTTTCCTTTGGTAACTTTTCATATTTCTCTCCACCTTGATGAAAAAAATCACATTTGGGCTTCCTCGCTCTCACAAGTAAATGTACGGGGACTGTGTTTCTGTCTCTGTCAAGATAGCCACCAAGAGCCAAATGTTCTACTGTATAATCTGGCCCTTGGAGAACGTATCGCTGCCCTGTTCCTTTCACAGATGCAACATGATACCCACAGAAACAAAAGAAACGGGGAAGACTGAGTCAAAGACGAAAAAAAAACGTTTTATTTAGAAATTCACAGTTTCTAATGGCACTACAGTTTTGTAGTCACTCACTTCTGCTCAAAAACAAAATACTGTGCAGCTTTTTAGAGGAAGCAGAGAGAACGTGAAGGAGACCAAAAGAAAAGAGAACACTTTGAAAAGTAGAAAAAAAAGGCATGAGGAGTCATTAAAAAGTGCAAACGGAGGTCGTTCAGCAGCCTCTCTGTTTCGCTGTGTTAAATAGAAGCAAAGTAGTCTCTTGTAACACGAGAGAAATAAGTCATCTCACATGAACACAGACAAAAAAAAAAACGGTAAAATGACAACTGCCATAACATGAATAGTGTTCCATACAACCATCTTTACCTCTTGTTACCCTTTCAAAACAAAATCCGTGCAAACTTTCAGTGAATGAACAAGAGACAAACACACACACACAAAGATGCAGACTCACCAAGCTTATGAGAAAATATTAAAATCCTCTTTCACAGTTGGGGAAAATTGTGCAAAAAATCATCATCATCATCATAAAAAGTAGGTGAAGAGGGGTATCATTGTTCCCAATGTGTCGAAACAACCAGCCTATCAGAAAACACTTTTTCTTTTTTGTTTAAATGCATCAAATAAACTTTTTAAAGATGAGCACATAGAGGCAATAGCATGCAGCAGATTCGAGAAAGGAAAGGGAGGTGACGTAAAAATGAAGTGTAGGCTGATTTTCTGCCAATCAGAAAGCAGCAGCAGCAGAGTGAAGATCGTGGCATTTTGTCCACTCATGTGACTGCTACCCTTTTTTTTTAAGACTAAATGTGAAGTCAACAAGCTAGCTTCTCCGCCTCTGTACCAGTGAGTGTATTTGCATGTACAAGAATTATTTCTTTTTTGATGTAATTATTTTGACTACTCAGACTGGCCAGCCAGTGTGTAAACATAAATAGATAAATAAAACTGCTCATTCAGACTTAGTGTTTGTGGTTACAGAAAAGACATGCGTTTCTGTGAAATTTGTGGAACCCCCCCATTAAATATTGCCTATAAAACAGTCATATTGAGATGTATATTGTCAAGGTGAAAAAGTAAACTTGTATCTTTTTGTCCGAATTAGTCATTTAGGTGTTTTTTTTTTTTTTTTTACTGCGAGCCGACAGAAGAGGTGCGAACATTTAACAAGACTTACATTTTTCTTACGGGAAGACAAGTTTTTTTTTAAATTGTTTTTGAAAAAAGTGAAATGTTTGACCCCCGCCCAAAAAAAAAACTCACATCTGCTGCTGCAGCTATGACCTTTAAAGCGTGAGAGGGGAAATTGTAAAGTTAGTGTTTTCGTCATCAGGCTGCTGAGGGAGTCAACCCAAAAGAACTGGGAGGCAATCAGTGAACAAAGATGGTGGTCCCTGGAGTCATAATGGCAAACTAGTGAAGAAAATATATAATAATAAATTTTGTAACTCAGTTCTCTCACTATGATACATGCTTAGAATACTTTGTGGATGCACGCTTCAAATGGACTTGTCCTCGCAAATAGACATTTGTGTGTTCTGAACACCGATTACAAGGGCTCATAAAGGCACGTAACCATTAACAGGTCTTTTCAAGGGACGAGACGAGGGGGAAAAAAAATGTGGTTCTTTGGAATAAAATGCTTCAGACGTGTCCGCTGACCGCCGTCACCCTGATGGTGCCCACGCCAAGCTCCTTGCTACGCTTCATGAGATGCCGCAGGCCGGGCAGCGAGGCCACGTGTCCCTCCGTCAGCTCCGTCTGGCGCGACTTCCGCCGTTTGGTGGAGCGCCTCTCCTGCCGGGACTTGGCGGGGGACGGGCGGTGGTCGAGCGGGCTGGAGGGGCTCCGCCAGGGGCAACCCGGTGCAGGAGAAGATGGGTGAAGGAGGCGGCAGGCGCCCGGCGAAAGACTCCTCGGAGTGGCTGGATGAACTGGAGCTGCTGGTCTCTGAGGGGGACTCCTTTGAGGAGCAGGGGGGCAATGCTGGGGTTTCCTCAACCGAAGGAGGAGGGGCGGGGAGGAGGAGGGGGTGGTGGCGGGAGCTGAGGTGGAAGCAGAAGGGTGGGGAGGGGA
This sequence comes from Hippocampus mohnikei, assembly GCA_026261675.1. Classification (NCBI taxonomy): domain Eukaryota; kingdom Metazoa; phylum Chordata; class Actinopteri; order Syngnathiformes; family Syngnathidae; genus Hippocampus; species Hippocampus mohnikei. The sequence goes on along the minus strand of JAKGUB010000332.1, from coordinate 12,271,887 downwards.
GGGGGAAGGCATGGGTGGAAGCCGTTGCATTTGATGTCGCCGTTGGTGAGCGGTGCTGAAGGGTCCGACGGCTTCAGTGTTTCGACTTTGTCCAAAGGTTTTATTTTGCATCTTTTTTTCTGGGGAAGAGAAAAGGGAGGGGAAACGTAAGACTTACATTTTTCTTAATCTTTAAAGAATTGTTTTTTTTTTAGGAGAATTGTTTTTGACAGAAAAAGTTGCATCTTTGAGGAAAAAAAACTACATTTGAGTGAAAAAGCATGCAACACAAGTCGACTAGCTTAATGCTAACATTCAATGCAAAACGCCATGCATGGGCTAATGAAACTAGCATCGATGTTGCCAGTTATAACCCTATGTGCAACGTATATCTTTACAGAAATATTGAAGCAAAATACCCATCCATATAATAGAAAAATGTGCACTTGAGAAAAACAAGCTCAACTTTTTTTTGGAGGGGGGAAGCTTATGTTTAAATGCTATTAAAAAAAAGCTTTCAGAATGTACACATTTTACAATTGTGTGTTTCCTGGAAAAAAATACATTTTCAAATATAGTTTAATAAAAAGGAAAAAAAGGCAAATATTTGAGGAGAAAAGTAACATTTGAAAAAAAAAAGCTCTACAGTTCAGAAAATTAATATATTTTTAAGAATAAGGGCAGATTTTTTTTAAACGATTTTAAAGATAAGCTATATACTGTAGCCTCTATATATTTTTTTTATTTTTAATTTCAGCACTCTTTTGTATGTGACATTGTTGCCCCTTATTCTCATACGACACCACGAGAGCAAAATAAAAATGATTTTCATTCATCATGGTCAAACAAACAAACAAAAACAAAAGCAGGAGAGACAATTTACCTTTTTCTCTGGTGAAAATTTTAGAGGCTCTACAATGTACAAGTCTTCTGGACCAACTGAAAAAGAAGAGGAAGGTGAATGACGGGGGGCGGGGGGAGAAAAAACAAAACTACAATACATGTAACAAGCATGCGTCACTTGAAATTTTCTATTAGAGCGCAGCTGGCAAATTTCTACCATGAGCCAGCAAAGCTTCACACTCTATTCTTATGCTCCTTAAGCCTGCGTGTGCACACAAGCTGCCACTGACAGGTTTCAGCCCGAAGGGCAAACACGTACAGGCCGTAGAATAAACAGCAAGTGGGGTCGGGTGGGTGGGGGGGGGTGTCACATGAATCCCATTGGATGTTAGTTTACCTTCCGTGGAGGACAAGTGGAAGGACTTGGAGCGCACGAGCGGACATATCATCCTGCGCTTGAGGCTCATGTCGTCATAGGAAGAGAAGCATCTCTTGGGGCTGGGATAGTGCTTGCTCTTGGGCGGCGCAACATCAACCGGGGTGGGGGCGGCGGCGGCCGGCCTGGAGGCGGCGCAGGAGCTGCGGCAGCATTGCAGGCACACGAGCAGGCCCAGGGACACGCACAGGGCCAGAGAGACGACCAGGTAGCTCTGACGGTCGGATACCTGCGCGGGGGATACGCATAATGAAGAAGGGGTTTGCTGCCACATCGAGACAGGCGTGTTCAAGAAGGAAAAAAAAAAAACGTGTGGTGAGAAATTTTGAGAAAATGTGTTATTTTTTTTTCTATGAAAAAAAAAGTCTGCAATTTGATGGAAAAAATACAAGTTGATTAAAAACATTTTAAGAGGGGGGAAATGAATTATTTTTTTTCATCAGACCGTTTTTAGAGGGGGAAACTATTTTTTAGAAGAGATTCTGTATTTGAAGAAAATTTATGTATTTTTGGGCGGGAAAGAAAGGTTGTCTTTATTACATTATTTGTATTTTTGATAAAGAAATGTCACATTTAAGAAAAATGTATTTTCTGAGAAAAAAGCTCTAAATTAAAAGAAAAAAAGTGGCCTTTTTTGTGGAAAAGATTGTGTGGGGGAAAAAAAGTTGTAGATTTTCCAATAAAAAGGTTTGCTTATATATATTATACAGTGAAAAACAGAAAAAATGTTTTACAATACACCCTTTGAGTGTGTGGAAACAAAAATAATTTGTGACATTTGGGGCATTTGACGAAGGCATAGACATTAAGTGACTTGGAAACCATTTCAAAATGTGAGAGAGAAAAAAAAAGTCTCCTTTAATGTGTGCAGGTATACGTCTCACATTAAAACAGTAGCAAGAACCACATGTTGTTATTACTTAACTATGTGTGTGGTTATAAAAGAGAACCTATCTAGAAATCAAACAAACAGCCTGAATTTATACCTCTTTCTGAAGTTGCCCGACTGCGACGGTAAGATTAAGCATCAGTTTGGTGATGTTCTCCAGCTGGCTTTGCAGAACCTGGATGGAGTCCTGCTGCTTCTGGTCCTGAGGATTGGAGCAAAGCGCAGTCAGATTATTTATTTATTTTTTTTTACACCAACCGCAGTTCCAACGTGAGTCCGTTCGCGCCCGACCTGTTCCTCAGCGATGCGTGAGGTGTTCTGCAGCTTGATGACGGTCTTGTTGAACGCCTTCTGCATCTCCTCCATCTGTTTGCGGTACCTTAAGCAGCAGAGAATTGGTTAGGTGTGTGTGTTATTGCAGAGAGTCCATTTTAATTATGTAGCACCAAAACACGCAATGTCTAAATGCAGTTTTTGGCAGTACAATGTCATAGATATTAATGTACCGCTAAGAATTTAATTGGGATTATCAAGAAAACTTTTGGAAAATCTCTCAAAAGCCTCAAATCAGCTCTTAAATCCAACGCTCGCACGTGTTCACCCGGCTTGACATTGATAGTTTGGCAGTACAATGTCATAGATATTAATGTACCGGTAAGAATTTACAGTGAAACTCCTCTACAACGAAACCTACATGGGCGAAAATAGCCCCTAGTGTGAAAAAAATCTTCATGCATTAACACCATTCCCACTCTCCTGCCCCCCATACAATGGAAAAAAAAACCCTGTTGCGTTATACGGAATCTTTTTCTCTGCTCTTGCCTCGCGACGAGATTCACTACAACGAAGTCTAATCCAACAGCGACCTCGACTGCTTCGTTCGGAAACGGCAACCACCACACTGGTTTACACATGCGCAGTAGTCCAGGAAGTATTTGTAATTGTTAGTTTCAGACGCAGCAAGAACGTTGCATTGTGAAAATGGCTACGAAACAGACCAAATTTGCGACAGTGAAAAACCCCTGTTGTGAAAAATTGCTTGCTGCAAACATGATTTCGTTGTAGAGGAGTTTCACTGTAATTGGGATTATCAAGAAAACTTTGGGAAAGTCTCTCGAAAGTCTCAATCAGCTCTTAAATCCAACCGTCGCACGTGTTCACCTGGCTTGACATTGATAGCGTCTGACAAGCCCCCGCCCCCCAAAAAAGGCGATTGTACCTCTGGCTTAGCTCCTCCAAATATCTGCCAGACAGACTCATGTTCATCTCCAGGGCTTTGATCCTGTTGTTGAGCCTCATGAAGACGCTCTCCTTCTGACTGGAGCCATGTACGGCCGCCCCATTCGGCATGACGCCGTTACCGCCCGCCACGCCGCCGCCGTTATAGTCCCCGCCGTTCTGCAGCTCGGCATAGAAATCAGTGGCCGCCCTGTGCGCGCTGCCGTTGACCAGCTCGTCCTCTCCCGGGTCCACCGCCCGATGAGGTTCCCCTCCCTGAGTGTCCCCATGCTCCTCTGGATGTGTGTTAGCTTTCTGTTGGTCACTTTTCTGCAGGTCGCTAACCGCATCGGGGTTGATTGAAAGGGGAGCCGTCGGCTGCTCCGTGGAATGGGGGACGGGGTCTACGGGGTGTGACGCAGTGGGAAGCTCCTGCTCCTTGGCGGTGGGGAGGGCAGCATCCGGAACTTCCGTCTCCGGGGCCGGAAGCTGTTGCGGGGGGCTCGCTACCAAGGGTGGTGGGGTGACGCTCAGTCGCTGCGTGTCGTGGACCGGCGCAGTCTGGAGGGGCGGCGTGGTGATGGGGTTTAGGGTGGCATCGTTGATGGGAGGCAGCAGCGTGTCCCGGTGGGTGGGAGTCAAGGAACTGTGGATATCAGAGACGCTGTGCGGGTGAAGGGAGGATATTCTGCTGGGCTCCAGCTGGAAGTCGGGCAGTTGAGAGTGCGCAAAGGTTGTGTCATCGGGGGACTCGCTCTGAGGTTGGCCCTCATTTTGGCCTGTGAGAGGCACCTCAGGCTCTGGGGTCTTTTCAGTGAGGGGAAGGGCTTCCTGTGAAGGTGTTGGTATGGGGATGGGAATTTGTGGATGTGTCATGTTGGGGTCCTTGACGATGGGGCGCTTCTCCCTGTCAAGTTTGCGGAGACGCTCCTTGGCCAATATGGCAGAGCACCAGCGTTGGAGCAGTTCCGGTAGTGTGGCCAGACAGGACAGCGAGGACAAGGACAAGAAAGGACAGTATGCTGCGCTCTCCCTATCACCTGGCATGTTGTCCTCCTCTTCACTTTTGTCTTCCTCCTCCTCCTCCTCCTGTAAGAGGGTGACTGTGGACTGTCGAGGCTCTTCGTCATCTTCCTCTTCCACAAGAGTAACAATCCGGATGTCCGTGTGGTGTTCGACGGAGGAGGGTGACGTGGAAGGCACACTGGCGTCCTCGGGGGCTGTGTGCTCTTCTGGCTCCACAGGGTTCTCTCTGGAGGAATGGGGACAGAAAAATAATAATAAAAATCAACTTTTCGGGAATAATTCAAACCAATAATGTATTTATATATATATATATATATACACATTTGTACATTTTTGGTCAAACGCTTAATATTCAACTTAAGTTTAATGTGATTTTGGGAGTGTGTGGGGAATGAAATGATTAACGGGCTGGATTAAAGATCGGGCGGGTTGCCTACTTCATGGTGTGTCAAAGGCCTTACACAGTTACGTTCTGAGAGATTTCCACTGGCGTAGCAGGCGCCGCCTCCACGCTCTCCTCCTTGTTGGTCAACACCTCTGCAGTTCCGTTACCTGTGATTGGGCAAAGAGCATTTGAAGACAGTTGCATTGCATTGAGGCTAAAGGCTCCGTATCGCTTGTCATGCATGGAGCTTCTGGAGGTAGTGTGGAGGAGAGGAAACCCCTTTCGTGGCCCGCATGTCCATGTTTGGGGAAAGTCAAGAGCTACAGCTCGTCAGATGCAGTTGGAACTGACCCTGCTTCCACACACAAACACGCATGCAGAGAACTGAAGAGCCAGCAGCGGCAAAAAAGAAAAGATATGGAGTGACTAATTTCACACAGAATGTTTCGTATGCATACAGTAGATGTGAAGTTTACACACCCAGTTGCCAATGTCAGGTTTTTGTAACAGCAAGAGACCAACAAAAAGCGTTCAAAAAATTTCTCCTAGATTAAGGTGACCATTAGAATTTCAAAAGCGGATCCAAAAAGGTGCACGCACTACGGCTGTGTTCAGAATTAACCAATCATACTCAAAACGTTCCAAGTCAGCACACACCGGCAACCATTTCTAGGGTCACTGATGAAGCCCAAGTAAAGTTCAGATGCTCTAGTAGGCTTTTCCTGACAGTTTCTGAAGTCACTTGTTACCGCACAAGTCATGGTCTGCAGAACGCGTTGTCATTGACACCTTCGCAGCATCATCAACTCTAGGGATAATCGATGAAAAAAATAAAAATAAAAATAAAAAAAAGGGGGGGGGTAGGGTGTCTACATTACATTGCTGGAAAAAATAGATTAAAGAAAATTATAGTCATGTAGCAGCTGAATGACCCTGCAGTTGCAGTAAATTGGTTCCATGAAGCGATGAACGGGATAGTGCATGTCATCTTCATCCAAGTTTTAGAGCCATTGCGTCATCGATTCAAGTCGGTTCCCATCTGCCTTCCGTCACCTTTATCATTTCCTCAATCATCCCCTTAGATTAATTCAAGAGAGCACCAATGGAAAAAGGACAGAGGTCATGCATGACTCAACAATCTGTGGGCGGGCAGCCGCGGCTACGTCACTTGATGTTTCAACATGCGAGTGAGTCACTCAGACAAGTCGGGGCCCTCATCCATCTAGGTAAACCTTGTTCAATGGAAACACATTAAATCCTGCTTCTAGGCATGCAGGCATTAAGTCTCAAAAGAAAAATGAAAGCATGATTATAGTGTCACATATTTTCCTGATACAGAGCCTACAAGTGGTAACTAATTCGGCCCCGTTATGAGGTGGCAAAGCCATGTGATCTCTCGCTGCCAATCAGCAAAGAACGCCAGTGAATAAATAAGAGTATATTTGTAGAATCAAGAGAATGAAATTGTAGTTTAATCATACTGAGTATGAAATTGAATCTAAATAATAAAAAAAATAATACAAAAAAAAAATTTGAGATATTGCATTTAGTGACCTCGTCAGAGAGCAACTCGCAGGGCGCTCACGTGATTTCAAGCATGCCTGTACGGAGTTACGTTTCATGTCGGCAAAACGGTTACAAGTACGAGAGGAAGTGGAAGACCCCAGACAGGATGTAAAAAGAACAACAACAGGGATACCTTCTGGCCCTAACTGGCCCTCCAGCTCGGGTTTACCGCCCAGCACGTTAGCAGCGATGTTGTTGACCATGTTGAGGATAGCATCTGGAAGTGAACAAACAACGGGGGCATTTTAGATATATTTGGTGTACTAAGTCGGGTTTTTCTCCCCCTCCATAAAATGGCGTTTAATCATCTTTCATTGCAAAAACGCTATTCATTCGACTCAAAAAAATTGCCACAGTTGTTGACTCAGACACCCGGTATGAATTAGAGAATCTGTACACTATGAGTAATCCCAAGTAGGTGAAGAGAAAGCGGACACTTTCAACCCCGAGCCACAACGACATGCCTCGCTAATGGAGCGCGAATAAGCACGTACGAGTGCTCGTTTGGAGCTCCCACTGACTTAGCATTTTTAGCTTTCCATTTTTTTAAGTCAGTTTTTGTGTTTTGCACCACCAACAGAGAACAGGTCAAATCACTTGTGTGGCATTATTCAAAACTAGAGAGTTCAGGTTTTTTCCTATTGGTCCCCCCACCCCTCCCGCACCACACACACCGCCTTAGGGAGCCCACGAACCATTATCGTTCCACGTACCCCACCCAGAATTACTACAACTTGGTAATTTTTGACACAGTGTCATGCTTTTTGTTTGTATGTGCATACTCGTTGCGGAGCCAAGCAGGTTTTTAGACGCCTTGTCTTCTGATGGTTGATAGCCAGGCGGATAGTCTGAGGAGACAAACGCACATTTCAACACACCCCAGCAACAATAAGAGGCTGAAGCTTAGTGCTCAGTGGACACTTTATTCGGTACATTATTAGTGTACATTATTGTGTTCCCGGATACTTACCATAGTCTTCATCCAGGAATTCGAGCCTTTCAGAAGGATACTGGGAATCTGCTATCTCCTCATATTCCTCCACCATGCTAGTTCCAAACACCCTATGCAAAACAAACACACTCTTGTTACATCCACAAAGCTGGCCACAGGAAAAAAAAAAAGGTTCAGGGTCATTGTTACAAAACAAGAGATGACATAATCGACGCTGTTTTGAGACTATCTGTGGAAAAGCTACATACGCCTGACGAGGCTCTAACACGGTCGTCTTCTGGGTGAACGACGTCATTAAACTATACGCCAAACTCTGGCGGCGTAGATGCAACCGCAAAGAGAACCACTTACCTGAAGAGGCTGAGGGGACAGAAGTGTTCCGAGCCAAAGTGGGAAAGTAGCTCAACCTGCAAAATGACAAGACAAGAAAAATGTCAGCCATGATTTCACCACAATCCTAACACTGCATACACTACTCACAAAAAGATACAGTGGTACCTCTACTTACAAACGTCTCTTCATATGAAATTTTCAACTTACGAAACACCTCAAAAGGAAAATATTGCCTCTGGTTACGAAAGAAATTTCAAGATACGAAAGGTAAAAATACAGTATGGGCTGCTAATTGCAGCTCCGAGTTTCCTGAACGCAACATACTCATAGCTGCTCCGCCACTGGCTACTATCCAGCATCATCCTGGCATCCCATTGGCTAAGAGGAACCTCTACCGGTTGTGTCTGTGTGTAGACAGATAGATATGTGGAGCATCCTCGTCATTTGCCCCTCGGGCCATGAGGCGTTCCGCTAGTTTTACGTCAATGTGAATCACCCAGAAAAAAGTGTTCACCAGTCGGGCAATCGCTCACTATGCTGATGTTTGCCTTGGACATTTTGGACGGATCGTTAAAAGCCGACAAAAGCAAAATGTCCTTGGATCAGTTCTTTACAAAATGCCAGACAAAAACCATTTCTGAGAGAGAACATCAACTAAAGTGGGCAAAAAATGATGAAGACGGAGTTAAAAGTTAAATGGCCATCATTTTGATTCTTCCTTTTTTTTTTTTACAATATGCACAACTCTTATTTATTGTGCAATAATCTAATTTGTAACATGTATTTGTTACATATTTTGATGCATTTTTATCCTTTAGGAAACATTTTTGTCTGACTTTTGAGGGATATGGAACGAATTAGGCCATTTACATGGAAAACGCGCCTCGACTTCCAAAATTTTCTAGTTTTCTAGTTAAGAAATTTCTTCAAGAACACATTAATTTCGTAAGTAGAGGTACCACTGTGCCAATATTGAGGGTCGAGTGAAATTTCAGGATGAACCTAAAATGAAGTGAAGCATTCAACAGCTGGACTTGTGAGGTTCTATAGCCGTTCAGCTCCATGCTTCAACCCAAAAGCAATTCTCTCCTCGTGAGTAGTGTACGCCAGCCCCATTCTTAACACCCTCAAACCACCGCCGCCGTGAAACAGATACAATGTGGTCTGCGTGGTTGTTAGTTAGCATCCACATGCAAGTGCGAGGCCACCAAAAGGTACCCCCCGCCCAACAGCTCACCACTTAAAAGACACTTAATTATGACAGTTAACGACAGCCAGTGATGGAAAGAAAGAGAATGCTAACCTTGATGTACTTGATGAACATCTGAGGCCAGAGCAAGACGGCACGACAGAAGGCGGGAGGAATAAAACAAGAAAATGAATTCAATGAAAAGGTGGTTGCAAGCACTTTCTATAAAGTTCAGAGAAAGATAGAACACACGCACAACACACACAGACGCAAAAGGTCGATCCATTATTCCGGATGGCTCCACGTGTTGCTGACGGGAAATATTTCTCACCAGTGTTTGAGAAGGGACAGGCGGGCAAGCAGGACAAAGTCAGAAAAGATGCGGGGGAAAAAAATGTCCGTGCAAGAAATAAACATGTTCTACACTACAAAGATTTTTGCAGCGATGCAAGCAATCCTGGAGACAAATTTGACAATTAAAATAAAAAGAAGATTCCAATATTGTTATATCTCCCTTCTTTAAAAAAAAAAAAAAAAAAAAGCCTCCTTCGAACGGAAATGCCTTGCTTCCTGTTAAATTTCAAGCCCGTGACTTTTTTTTGGGGTGCATCTATTATGTGACATCCCAAACCAATTTAGAGTTAATCAGTGAAACGGGTTGCGTGGGCTATTTTATTCTAAGGGGATGTTATAAATGTGCACTGGTTAATTCAAACTAAAATGGCGGACTTCCTGTTCAGTTTTGTGCATAAGTTTGAGACTTGTTATTTTCCTGAGTCCTGTTATGATAGACAAGTTTCCCCCAATTTCATGTCCATTGGCGAACAGGAGGTGGGGCCTAATTTTTTTTTTTTTTTCGAACTTTCCAAGAATAGTCATTTTGAGGGGTTATGTTTAGGACTATAGTTTTCCTCAGAAGACAAAAGCGCATCTGACCTTTAGCTCATACTGTACAAGCAGAGCCACCATGATGGATACACAATGCGATGGCCATTAATAAGAGTCACATTTCGCTGTTCACTCGTTCGTGTGATTGACGTTACGCGTCCTCACTCCAGGGTTAAATTACAAAGAGGGTCCCCTGAGTTTACAACCATGAATGCCACGGCGTGAACTCAAGCAGATAACCGTGAAATGCACTCTTTATCACCCCCCACCCCCCGAGAGGTATTCGTGTACTTTGCCTGAGATGGGGCCAAAATGGAATGTACCTTCACATATTTAGCATAAAGCTGTTCGTCCAGCGGAAAGCTCTGCACGATACGCTCGTCACGGGCGTGGAACGTCCCCAGCTTCACCCACTTGTTGGTGGGGTACCTGTGAAACACAGCGTGGCAAAAAGTGAGGCCTGGAAAATGTTGCCCCCGGGCTGCGTGCCAAACACCGAAAATGGTGCAAAATGCCACACGGGTCGAGACATGGCTCGAGGGCAGTCCTTGCGTGCCAGGATATATGAAGGGAAATAAACCCTGAAGGTCAAAACGGATGATAAGCCAAACATTTTCTGTGCTACGATTCTGTTTGTCAAGCTAACTATAGATGGGTTGTGAGTGTACGGTAGTCCTGGGGAGCGACACACAAACTACTGCTATAAAAAAAAAAACAACAACAAAAAAAACCCCCAAAGAAATCATAAAACAAACCTTTTCAATACGGGAAAACTGGGCTAAAATTCCAAACGGTGATACTGCATCAAATTTGAATAGCTGTATTTGGCATTTCAACTCATTACAGCCGCATAATTAGGCCCGATCAAACAGAGGCACAGTAATTGTGTGCCGGGTTGCCTAATGCAGCCGCCAATGATTTGACACTGCCAGTTTGTGGATATATATATATATATATATATTTGTTTTTTTTTTTTTTTTTTTACAAGGCGTACCTGTCACTTAGAGAGACCAGGAAATCTTTTGGTGTTGACGAGAAGAGTTCAAAGTTGGCAATGTCCAGTTGCTTGACTTGAATGGGCTCACAGAGCTCGATCACAAACCTGCAGGGCAGTAGAGAGGTGAAAGACAAACATACATACGCAATTTTCAAAATGCGAGGGCAGTAGATAGGACTTTTTGTCTGAAATTACCAGATTTTGTTGCTGCAGGGATTCAGCATGTAAAGATCCATATTCTCCATGAGAATAGCCGACGTGCTCTGGAAGAAGGAGATTTGAAAACAAAGCGAGTTTGAGTTTGGATTGATTTGTTGTTGTCTCAAGGTGACATATTCGAGAAGTATGCCCCCCCTCCTCCTCGCCCCTCCGACTCCCCCACTCCCCGCCAACCTTGGCCTCAGTGTTTGCAGACAGTATCTTAGCACCACACTCCACCGAGGCGTAGTTATTCTTGAAGTTTTTTGGGACTTTCTTCACTGGCTGGGCAATGCCGCTCACGGCAGTGTGGAGATTTTGACCTGCGGAGCGGGAGAGATGTACAGAAATAGAAGCCGAGTGTAGGCTAAAAGCCAGAAAACAACCAGTGGGACATAATAGAGAATCCTCCTTATGCTACAACGGCAGTAATACTTGAAGTGCCTGCTCAAAGATTCTTACTTTTCTCCTTCTCCACTTCCATGACTTTTTTCTTCCACTCGTCAAAGGTTGGGATGTCATCTTTGCTGGGAACCGAGGGATCCGATTCCCTGCCCGTACCAGCCTCCCCTGCCTGAAACGCACCAACAAAACATGCATTGCTTGAAAACTTCAAACTTTCATCCCAAAAATGTACAACTTCATTTCAGAAGTCACACGACCTCTTAAATTCTCAAATAAGTAAAATGCAAAATGAAATATGAACAACCTGCTGCTGTCGCTGCTGCAAGGAGGGATTGTCGTCCTGCTGCACCTCAGACCGACCCTTCTGCTGTTCGCGTTCCTCCTCCTGTTGCTCTTCCACTTGGCTCGAAGTGGACTGAACCGCCACTGCTTCAGGACCGGTATCCTGGTTCTGGTCTGATCTCTGGTCCTCTTTGTCATCCTCTCTACAACAGAAACAAAGGGAGACACAAATGAGTGGTCAAGAAAATGGGTTCTCAAGGTGTCAGCGGCTCCTTGCCTGGTTTCAAAATGTCTGATTTGTGATTAACTCATTCACTCCCAAAGACGTTTTTTTAAACGTCTTTTCAGACTTGGTCCAGAATTGGCTGGTACTGAATGAGTTAAATTGGTGAAATCCAATCATAATAGATAAATCAAGTGGTGCAAGAATTTGCTTTTACCCCATGGGAGTGGGACCGTCACTCTGTGAGGTAGGCGTGTTATCTGCTTCATGCGTAGGTGTGGCTGGGTCCAAGTTGGGGTGCTGATGTGCGACAGCCTCGTCGCTGAGGGTTTCTGCAGAGGCCGGAGTATTGTTGGACACGTGGTCCTGTGTTGGACCTGGCTCTGAGGAGCTGGAGGAGACTGCGGTCTCCTGGTCACCATCCTGGTCCCGAAGCTGTACTGTACTGTTCTGTGCATCGGTTTGCAAGTCTGACTCATTCACGGGCTCTGATGAGGGTTCTGGCTCGGGAGCAGCAAGTAGACGATCGGACACTGGATCTGAATTTGTCACTTGTGCTTCTTCCTCAGCTACTTGCGGATTCACAGTCTGGAGAGATAACAAGAAAACGGGTAAGATGATGCTGTTGAAGCTCACAACGGTGCTTTTTCCTGTGCGTGATATAGCAAAGCAGACCGAACAAATCAAAGCTTTGTTTGTTTTGCATCAGACCAAAAAAACAAAAACAAAATAATCATCAAATACTGTTGTTTTGATTAGCAGCCGAGTTTCTTTCTATGCAGGAACCTAAGAATGTGAGTTCTATGACAGTTTTTAACAGTGGGTACAAACACTTAAGAAGTTATTAGTAAGTGTGCCTGATGGAGCAAAGCAGCCCCAGAACATAATTAAGCCATTTGTTTGTTCCACATTAGGTCCCAACGCTTTCATTCATCCAAGAGACGTCAAAATAATTGTACCTGTTCTTGATGTATATTCTGTGCTGCTCTCTCGGCCTCTAGTCCCATATCGTAGGAGGTGTGTGTTGTCCATTCTTCCACTTCCTATGATATACATAAATCAATTAACTTTTTTTTTAACTCTTCAAAATGCGAGTCTGAGTCGCAACATAGAAATCCAACATTTTTCCAAAAGCTGGTTGACATTTGTTTTGACAATCACCATCGTATAACATTCAACTCTCCTGTTAGAAAATATGGGAATATTTAAATTAGATAATTTTCTCTGACCTTTTTTTTTTTAAATACTTTGACACTTTGGAATTTGTACAATGTTACTGTTCTTTGAAGATTAAACAGAGCAGGTCACGTTGACCCATGAAGACAATGTGGGTTAAATATTGTATAGGTAATGTTTTAAGGCCTATTTGAACATTGCCATGAAAGTGAAGAAGAAATATTAGGTAGCTAACTTTCGTCAGTGGTGAAACTTCCCTCCGGTTAACACAGATTTTGGCGAGATTTGAGACCCTGTTTCCCTTTGCATCTGTTTGACAGGCAACCATTCCAATTTTTTGGAAGGCCTGTTACTTTATCAGAATGCGTAATTGCAAAATATAAGGTTCGGGTTTCTGCGTGTTAAGAGGCAAAGTGGTGGATGGACTGGCTTGCAGAGCAGCACTTGTCATTCCTGTGGCTTGAACACAATTTGCCTTGAGCGCGCAGACATCCTTGGTTTCATGACGACATTGTGGTTTGCCCCCGCACGCCCTACCACCCCAAAAAGAGGAAAACAATCCATTTATTTCCAATAAATATGGTTATTGTCGAGCGGAATACACACACAGTGATGTTCAGATTTTAAGAGACCATTACAAAGTGACTTCAAGTTGCAGGCGCTCGCTTCACGTCATCAGTCTTCTTTTTATGAGTCAGCTATCTTGCAATTTGGTGCTTTTTCAAGATAATAAGCTGTAAAATTAGCGAGATAAGATGACACAAGTCCTACCCGTTGGCAGGACTTGGCACTATTGGAGGACTGTCAGAGATTTTTCTCGGACAAAGTTAAAGAAACGACTCGGCACACAGGGAAATTGTCTTCAATGTCGACGGAAGCGGACCTCTGAGAGCTTAACGACGGTTTAGTTGTTCGTGATCACACTTAGAGCCCCGCCTCCGCGAAGTTCGACCTTTTATTTGTGACATATGCAAAATACAAGAAATACACTGCCCCGATATTTGCATGCCGCAGCCCCGGTTCGGCCCCTCGGTAGTGATTGGTTACCTGCGTTTAAGCTTTGAACCACCAGTACGTTGGCGCCTTTCTGTCTGATCTACGATATATCAACATGTCGCAGACTTCGCGGATGGCCAAATGTCGCCTGGGCGCGACGGTGTTCTCAAATTGTCTTTTATCGCTCAACCGCTGTTCCCAAATTGTTCATTCCTTTGTGGCCGAGTGTCGCCCTCTCCCTTTGATCGCCCACCTGCTTTGATGTGCTAATTGTGGACTCCAACGCCCTCCGGCCAGGTGGTCGGCGCCTGCTCACAGGCATCTGGGGGTGCTGTATATGCACCCAAACGATTTGGATGTGACCGACTTAAAATGAAACTTTAAACATGATACAATTTTGTTCATAAATTCCTCTAACAAGGACACATACGGGTGTCCGTAATCCTGACTCCTCCTTCTATTACCAGGTCAATAAGAGCTTGACCCTGCTTCCCTGCCTCACCATCTGGGTGCTGTGCCTTCTCTCTCCAGACTAATAATACCGCTGGTCAATACGACAGCAGGCCGAAGCAGCAGTGTTGACATTGAATTATTCATTCCTGTCACATTTCATTGAACAGGAACAGGAACAGACCTGGAGCTGCACGGAGTCCTGCTCCTGCTTAGGGTCAATGGGGTGGTTGTTGTTATTGTCGTTGTGCTTGTCCTGGGCAGGCTGACCTGGGTCTGACAAGCTGTGCTCTGAACAATAGGCATGATAATTAGGGTACCTGAAACACACAAATTTATATTATGAGTACCAAGACCAGAAGTTGTTGCAGGAACAAGAACGCCTTTGTGAACGGCTCGGATCTGAAAATGGAGATATAGGCCATTTTTGTCAGTGTAAAAAGAGTACCCAGGTGTCTTAAGTGCACGCTTTTATCAAAATAACTCAAGGGCCAAGAATTCAAACCTTTCAGACCTTGGCTAAAATTCGTGCTGAGTCCCGACTCGTGTAAAAGATGCACTGCTCATGCGACTGTGGGAGGGGCTAAAAGAAACATCTTGTGCATTTTTTTCCGCCTTACTGAAAAAAGTTCCCAGGTGTCTTAATAATAGCCTTCTGAAATGCATTCGTCAAAGACGACAAAGACTGAATAATTATAGCACGCTTGACATTCTCTCGTCTCACACTGACTGAAATGACTCCGTTTTGGGAGAGGCGGTTCAGACGCTTCTGAGGACAATTTTTTGTTCTATTGACAATTCTATTCTCTGCGCTTCATAACGCAGTGCGCCTTATGTATGAAAAAAGTTTTAAAATAGGCCATTAATTGAAGGTACGCCTTACAATCCAAAGCGCCTTATAGTGCAGAAAATACGGTACTTTAAAATGCATATTAGTAAAAATTGACTTTTTTTTCTTTTTAATGGTTGTATACAAAGAGTTGGGTCTTTGGAGTTTCTGCCCACCCCATCACGTGGGAAATTACACAAGCAGGGTCATCCTCAAAAGCATTGAAAAGCATACAGCCCATGAATAAATAGCAACCATGAGATAATATAGGCTGTGGGCTTGTGCTTTAAAAAGGATCCTGTGTTTCCTATGCCCTTTCGGTCCGTAGGCAACCACGCCAAGATTTATGGAGGAGCACACAGTGGCTTCTTCACTCTTATGTAAGAGCTGGTTGGGTATAGAAATGTTCACCAAAAAGAAGAAGAGGAGGACCTTGCATTCAAGACCAGACCCAACCCGAAGAAAAATAATGAAACAGAAAAAAAGACTACTGGTATGCAAACCAACCAGTAGACAGTGACAATAACGCAGCAAAATAACCAGAAACAGAAGCCATGACCCAAACCAGTCGAAAAATGTGCACTGCAGGTGATCAGATAAAACAGAAGAAAAATGAGAAGACGAGTGGAAGAAGCGGTGAAACAACCAGACAAAGACGAAGTCGAAGACCGAATACAAACCAAGCAGAAGAAATAGCAGCCAAATTCAAACAGAAGAAAAATAAGAACCACCCACGAGACACAATGTAGGGATTAGTCGAAAATCTTTGACACATTTTGCCACCCTATTTCTCATACCGTTTCATCTCTAATTGAAAGCAGTTTGAACAGACGCTACCAACTTAGCAAAGCTTATTTTAGTGCGACTACAAACAGATACATTAACACAAAAAAAGCGCTTTTTTATGGGAACCAGAAAGTACTACTTTGCGACTACCTCAGATTCAAATGACACAACTATTCACAAATCATACTTTACACTACACTGACACACATGTTGATTCTGAAAGACACTATCAATCTTGCTGATAACGATCGATTTTTCAATACCGTAGTGTCACAAATTGCGTTACACCGCCCACCCCCGCCCCAAAGCAAACACATCCTAAAGTGAACAACCCTGTACAAACTTTGGCCATGACAAGCAAAACTCTCTCGGCTACTATAAAATGACGCAATAAAAAGCCGCAGCTCGTCAGTCGTCATGCACAGTTCCAAAGAGATTAATAAACGAAACGATGATGCAGAATTCTTAGCGTCTACAACGGACCCGCACGATGGAGGCAAAGGTTCTGTGTCTGCCCTGATTCAGCATCCTGATGAGGGAAAAGGCTGGATTACAACATTCCTTGTGAATGAAAAGAAAACAGATGAAAACGGAGGGGGGTTGCTCAGCGTGGCCTACTTTTGGGCACCAATGGTTATGCAACACCGGGAGGAGGAAGTCACATCCCACAAATGGCTCGGATGAATATAGGCACCATAGAATAGCGGAGTGCTTTAAGTGCACAATTGTTTGCCACGCATAAGCACGCTAGGAAGAGACTGACAAGTCAGCTACTGCAAACATTGCTCCTCCTCGCTTTTTACCCGACTTAAACCGAGCCATTTTGTTTGACTCCACAATTGTGACACAAGCAAGCAAATGTGAGATGAGCTCCAACCGGATTTTCACCAAGATTTGAATTATTTGCTCCTGAGGATCGAATTACAAAACGTCAAGCCAAGAAAATGTTGTACTTCAATGTATGCCCCCTTTGAATGGCTGGCAACCCGCGCAGGTTGTACCCTGCCTCTTGCCCAAAGTCATCTGGGAGGGGCTATGAGCATACCCGCGAAGGAAATGAGCGTAAGCATGAGAAATTCATTTACGCTGAATTGGGATGAGACCAGAGGAAAAAAATCGTCCTGATATTTCACTTTGATGCAAAAGATAATTGTCCAAAAAAAAAACCCAAATTGGGTGGACAAACTATCAAGACAAGACACACCAAAATATGTATCTAAAAATACATTGTACAGAAAGATTCCCATTCTGGGCAAATTCCCTCGTAGGAGTTCTCCGAGGTGTGAGCCTTGGAATTTGCCCAAATGAGCCCCATTCAGAAGCGAAGAATGTTTTCCTAGACGGACGGATGAGCGGCACCAAAATTGCCAAGCTTTCTCGCCTAAGCCAATTTTAACAAACCCAAGGCCCGGGGGGCCAGATATGGCCCGCCACATCATTTTAAGTGGCCCACGAGAGCAGCTCAAACATGTCAACTTCCATGATCCTTTCTAAAATGTCTACCAAAATGTTCAATTCTCATCTGTAATAAATAAGTAAAGAGAGATATACAGTCAAACCTCGGTTCTCGAACGAAAAGTCTAGATTTTTACGCCTCGGATTAAGACAGAAAAGCGGTTTTCAACCAAACCCGAATACGCCACTTGACTCCTCTCGGCTTCCTTACACGAGGAAGTGACGATTCCTCGTGTGGCGTTCATTGTGAGCAGACGTGTTTGTTGTGATTTACGCAAATCTGACTCTTTTTATGTTTATGTTATTTCTGCATAGCGATTAGCACCTAATCATGGGGTCATGAAATAGTTTTGGATTTCAAACAAATCGCTTTTCGATCAGCCTTTTGAAACGGATTATGGTCGAAAACCGAGGTATGACTGTATTCTAAACATTTTCTTGTTACCAAACAGCCCTCCAAGTGACTAAAACGTGGCCCGCGCCAAAAATCTAATGTGGGCCGAGCATGGCGTCAAAGACCGATCAAGGAATTGCGGAGAGCTTTAATTCCGCTTGCTGTTGCGACCGAATTAGCGCATAAGTCCATCAAAACGTCAGTCCTGTACTGCAGGATCTGACTGGTGACTGTTGAGGGAAAAAACAACCCCAAAACAACAGGCTGAAGCTAGCTACACCTGCTGGGTCAAACGGTGCAGACAGCTGCGTGGCATGCCATCAGGGCCCTGCTCCCATCTCGGCCGTGACGTCGGCGATCCCAAGTGTTCCGAGGTGTCAAGCATGACTGCACATGTGAGCAAATCTGGCTTCATCAAGCCTTGGGCCCCCTCTGCCCTTTTTATTCTCTCCCTGTGAAGTGTTTTATGGGTAACATGCATTCCGTGCAGTCCGATAATGCTGACTCGGGATAAGCGTTGCCCCTCTGGGCCTCAGAGGGGGGAAGGAGCTGGCCTGCGTCAGAAGATGACGCCGCTGCCCGGTGGATCGGGAGCCGCTTCTGCCCGCCTTGTCCTGCCCCCGCGCACGCTCGGATCAGTTGCTCTTTTGAACTTCCTCGCGTAATGTTGTTACTGAAGCTAATCAGCGGCCTGCGATGCGCGCTACACGCTGGTTTTCCATCTCATGTTCTTACACCTGTGGCAACATGAGAACTTGCAAAACACGAGACATCTTTGGAGCTTCGGCGAAGCGTTTTCACAGCTGAGGGGGCGACGCGGTAAACTTGCGGTTCGTAAACCTGCTTCCAAGTTCTGAGATTCAAGGTGTCCAATTTGGAGTAAGCGTAAGACATTGGACAGTTGGGACATGTGCGTTTAAAATTTTGGAGGAGGTCAAATCACAAGTAAATTAATCTGTGACAAATTGCAAAGTCATTTTTGGGGTCGCTCATTCAACTCTGGTACAACACTACAATAACAGAAGATCTCATTTTTAAGCAACCAAGCAAAAAGGGCATCTTAAAGAGGAGCAGTCAGAAAGCTGGTCACTTCCTTTGCATGGCAGCTTCATTTTCTTAAGAGCTTTCATGTGTGCCGACATGCTGAACTGCACGAAACGGCAAAAACCACACGAACCGCCCGTTCTTGAAGCATGACGTACATCCATCTCTTGACGCTCAGGATCGCAACTACGCCTTCTATTAAATCACCAACAAGAGACTGTTTACATGTACAGTGGTACCTCTACTTACGAAATTCATTAAATAGAAATTTCTTAACTTGAAAATTTTGTAAGTAGAGACGCGTTTTCCATGTAAATCCGCTAATCCGTTCCAAGCCCCCCAAAATTCAGACATAAATGTTTCCTCAAGCATAAAAAATGCATCAAAATATGTCACAAATACATGTTACAATGAGAGTATTACATAATAAATGAGTTATGCATACTGTAAAAAACAAAGAGTCCCGTAAAGAATAAAAATGATGGCCATTTAACCTAACTGCATCGTTTTTTGTCCTCTTTCGTACATGTTCTCTTTCAGAAGTGTTTTTTTTTTTTGCTTGATGTTTTGTAAAGAACTGATCCAAGGACGTTTTGCTTTGGTCAGCTTTGCTTTTAACAATTTTTCGAAAACGTCCAAGGGAAAACTTCAGCGTAGTGAGCGATCGCTCGACTGGTGAGCACTTTTTCTGGGTGATTCACATTGACGTAAAACTATCAGAACGCCTCATGACCCGAGGGGTGAATGACAAAGACGGTGTCTAGACACACATTATCTATCTACACACATTGACTCATACAGTCGTGGTCCCTCTTAGCCAATGGGATGCCAGGAAGATGCTCGATAGTAGCCAATGGCAGAGCAGCTAGAAGTATGTTGCATTCAAGACACTCTGAGCTGCGACGAGCAGCCCATACTGTATTTTTTATCTTTCATATCTTGAAATTTATTTTGTAACCAGAGGCAATATTTTCCTGTTGAGGCATTTCGTAACTTGAAAATTTCGTATGAAGAGACGTTCGTAAGTAGAGGTACCACTGTAATTTTGCTACGTTGTTCCTCTGGATAATGAAACACTTGTTGCTTCCTCTGTCACTTCATTGACCACGGGGGTGTGACATAATACCCCCCACCCTCACTCGGCAATGTGAACCAAACCTTTTGCACGCCTTCCTGGTGTGGAGGAACACACTGTATTAAATACATGACTAATCAGCCACAAATAGTGAGCGCTGCAAAACAAAAACCTCAAAAGTGAAAACGCCTGTGGCGCCAGACTTGGAAGTTCTTCAGACAAATATGCTTGAAAAAGTTGCACTTGGTATCGTACTTGCGAGTCCAAGTGACAAAAAGTCTGAAAAAGAGCATCCTCTTCATTTCCAAGCCAAACCATCTTGCTAGCACAATAACACGGACAAAGACGATTAAAAATATATGAATAAAACATTTGCAGCATCGGACCTTTAATCTAACCTAAACCCTCTTTAAATTCTAAAATTCTGCCCGATTATCAGTCGCAACCCATTTTACACACAGGACGACCTTCCTCCATACAGCCACTTGGGAACTGCCTGCACAATTCGCGACACACAAGTTTTCAAAGACAACAAGTCATCTAAATGACACGAGATGCATTTAAGGAATGACGACACAAACCTTACAATGATATCAGTCAGAATCATACCAATCTCTTCAGTGGCTTTTTATCCTTATTCCCCCCCCCCCCCCCCAAAAAAAACACTTTGCTTATCACTGGCACGAGGTCCGGCACCATTCCAAACTTTAATGCCGCACCCTCGCTAAAGCTGTTGGGCCTCCGGATTGACAAGGATCTTTATACATGACCACACCAGGTCTGTGACTCTTGAAATTTTTTTAAAAAAATGTACACTGGAGTCTTTCTCCAAGTGTGTAAACGGGAACATACAAACATCTCCGTGTGCCAAAATACTGTAGCAAACAGCGCTTGTTCAAGGGGAATTATTGACACAGCCTGTAGGGAAACGTCAAAATCCCCCAAGCGAGGTTCGGGAGCGTCTGATTGGGGGAAATGTCTGAGGCGGTCATGTGGTTTAATGCAATGTGATAGGAAGAACCACTCTGTGGGTTAGTGGGCTTCACGAGAGGAGGGGGTGGAGGAGAAAAAAAAAGAAAACTCATTAAACTTTTACCGCAGTACAGTGTGTACCCGTTGCGCTATAGCAGGGGTGTCAAACTCATTTTGGTCGCGGGCCATATTGTAATTTCGGTTTCCCTTGGAGGGCCGTTATGAGTTTTGGGAAACCATATAAATATTTAATCCCCTCAACGTATTGCATACACAGCGCACAACAAATTGATGAATAACTAGTTTTATAATCAGAAGTCCAGAAAAATGACTGTTATTGTGGATTACATATGACAATTTGAAAGTTTGGTTCAAACTTTAGCAAGCATCATGGAACTTGACATGCTTGATTTGGTTTCGCGGGCCACATAAAATGATGTGGCGGGCCAGATTTGGCCCACGGGCCTTGACTTTGACACTTGTGCGCTATAGGATGGTAAAACACGGACTGCTTGAATATTACTCAGCGCAGTTTTATTTGTTACAATTTTTGTCATGTGAAATCCCCCCCTCCCCCCAAAAAAAGAAAAAAAATCCAGAAAAAACATCACCACATGAGCACATCTTTTTTGGGACAAGAAGTGCAATTGCACATCCGCACCAGTAAGTGGCAGTGGCGCTCTCATTTATTATCAGGCAAATTTGTGCACTTCAAATCTTTTTTGTTACAGACTTAAAAAAAAAAATTTAAGTTACTAATTGTAATGTTTATATTGATACAATTTTATGCAGAGGTTTTTTCATAACAATTTCATCAATAAATGATACTTTAAAGTCGCGGTATAACACGCGATCATAGACAAGAAAGCGTCGAGTCAACGCGGTAACTCGACTGAGAGATGATAAGACCCACGTGGGTGCTGCCGTTTTGGCTAGTTCAACGAGACTCAAAAACTATTTCATATCTGTGTGTGTGTGATTGACAGCATCTATCGACTGAGATAATGCCACTTCATTTTTACGAATAGGTGGAGGGAGGAGTTTGTGTGTCTGAAGCTGATGAAGTTTTTTTTTTTTCGTTTAGAAGACCCACTGCAAGATATTTAATCTGGGGAATGGGATCATCGTGTGAAGATTGTTGGCTGTACGACTTATGTATTATAAAAAATTTTTTTAAAGATCATTTTTTTAAAAATCCATGCTAGCTTGGAACACAATGTTTCCATGCAGCTCAATGGACAGGGCCTCATTGTGATCATGACCCTCAGCTGGGGGTGCGGAAAGACGCCCGTGCACTCGCTGCAAACAAGTCGGAAAAGGAGACCGAGGAGTCAGTGCATGCAGCCAAAGGTAAATAATGAAGAGTCAAGAGGGAGCGAGGGGGAGGGGGAAGCAAAGCATGTTCTGGAAAAGTCAGGCGAGCAACCGACTTGGGCACCGTTTTTAAAGACGACGGATCGCAATTTCGTCACGGTTTTTCAAGCGTTCGGGGTGTCTTCATTTTGACAAAATACCCCAACCATCAAGAATTACAGTACTCATTTCACTTATTGTTTTGAGGTACACAGAAATCAATCGATTCTGATTGAGCCGTCCTGTCCCCATGCAAATGAGCCGCAGGGCCAACGCAAAGCACTGCTTTCTTTAACGATGAAGACCAGGGGTGGAGCGAGGTGAACGCGATGAGGAGAGGTGACTTTGTGCTGAAAAAAACAACCTACAAGTGCGCTTCACACAAATATGTATTATTATTCATGACTTGACAACTGCATGGGTTCGGGTTGGTGAATAGACTTTGGCAACTTCCAATTTATGAACACATTTGGGTTGCGTTGCCGCCAAAGGAACGGAACTTTGTTGTAAATCAAGGACGCCCCCCCGTATCACCTGCGCCCACGTTGACATTTTCGCCAAATTAACAAAATCAAATAGAGGACGCTCCGACGCATCAGCACAGCAACTTCTTCCCCTCCCTCTCCTGCTCACAAAATAAATAACAGGTTAGCGCTGTGACGCAAAAGCATCCGCCACCTCTTAATCCACCGGATGATTTTCTCTGTCAATAGTTCCTGGATCTTTCATCAGAAAGAAACGTCTTCGTTTACGAGATCGCAAAAACGCACTGCTGTCATTA
The DNA here is from genome assembly GCA_026261675.1 of Hippocampus mohnikei. Classification (NCBI taxonomy): domain Eukaryota; kingdom Metazoa; phylum Chordata; class Actinopteri; order Syngnathiformes; family Syngnathidae; genus Hippocampus; species Hippocampus mohnikei. Next base: position 12,248,767 of record JAKGUB010000332.1, on the reverse strand, counting down.
AGTTGCTTGTCAAGCTTCTGCTGTTAAAAGTTTGTTTGTTCACCAATAGGCAGGCTAATAAAAAAAAACTTGGTTAAACAAGTTGGTGCCCGGTGGGAAGCTCTGGAAATGTTACACAAACTTGATAAGGAAAATAAAATAAGCTCTGTAAAGAACCAGAAGCAAAACTGGAAAGTTTATTTTCCTATCAGTTGTCTACAAAGCTTAGCTGTCTCCATGGCCGGTGGGCAGGAACAATCAAGTGCCAGTCCAACTCAGCCTCACACACACACCAAACTGGATCTGGCTGGCTCGCCACCGGACAGAAAACTGATCAAATGTGAATGCAAAATGATACGGTGCATGTTGCAGCTGCAGTCAATTCATGTGACTCCTGAAATGACATTACATACAATTTTTTTAGTTTTAGGGACTGTGTCATCAAAGAGTTGTTGTCTTGCAAATTTTGTGGGAACTGACCCTGGGGAAGATTGAGGAATAAAAGTACAACGCATCACTCTGAGGGAAGAAAAATGCCAATTTTAAACTGGTTCTGACAGCTTGCCAAACTTGTTCAGTCACTTTTAAAGGCTTATAGTGACACTTGTTCCAAGTGGGGAGATAATCTGTAAATAGTGTAAGAAAAGATCTAAATAGACTAAATAGATCTGACTAAATAGATGTTTCTGTGAGCGAATGATTTTTTTCCCCACCCCAATAGTCAAAGACCACCCCCCACCCCCAACTCCTCACCACACCATGATATGCACAGCAGGAACAGATAACGCTCGGAGCGACTTTTCTTCTTTCCTCGCCGTTCACTTTCAGTATCTAATTAAAAGGTGTCGCTGAGGGCTTCCTCGATATGACAGAAGAGTTTCGTGGGTCACGGCTACACTTTGAACGGTGTTGACAGACAGCGTTTTGTTTTAAAGGTGGAGTCAACCCCAAAATTTTCTTGACAATAATATTGCGCCTTCACTAGTCTAAACACGGCATTCTGATACATGTTGCATTTGTGGATACGAGTTAAGCAGCAAAATGCACCCAATTTAAGCCATCCGAGGAGGCGGCCATTTTGCCACTTTTTGTTAGCTGAAAATTACCTCCCAGTTGCTCAGATAACGACCTATCTCAGCTCAGCTGTTTTCTGAAAAGCGGCGACATAAAAGCATCGAAACAAGAAGAAAGTCACAAAGTAACCCGCAACGCGTCCTCAAATTGTTTATGATACCGTACATGCACCATATCAAGGGTTGCTAAGCAAAACAGCAAAGGTTCTAATCTGTTCAGGATTAGGAGACAAAATTCTCCAGACCCAGATAAATATCTCCAGCTAGTCAATTAGCTGCAGCGATAACGCTGAGTGTTAATAGTGCTGCATACCGATTGCAATCTAAGCTTGACACAGTGATGGAATCAACGGCATGTGATGATTTGATGAGCAGCCTTGGTAGCATATACGAGATGTTTTTCAAGTAAAGTGGTACCTTTACTTGGATGCACGTATAATTTAAAAACACCAATGAAATGGTCAAAAGGACCAGGTTTTATCTATTTGGTGTAAACCACCCGTAAATGACAGCTCCATCCAGCTAGACCAAGCAGCATCTTCATGTGTTCTTCGGTGACTGTGGCCGGGGCCAGCATACATTCTTGCAAGGACACAACGCATTAGCTAACGAGAATGACACCGACATCACACTGTATCCTCAGAGATGTGTGAGAGTCGGCACGGGGGGAGCGAGAGGCCAACAACAGTGAGGTTTTGAATTAGTAATGTCCGCGACGTGACGCTGCATGCTCATTAGCTGGCAAGTCAAAAAAGTGGGGAGGAGAAGCTCCATGGACAAATTGGTGGCAGGGTTCTTACATGTGTAGTCAAGATTATTATATTTACACTTACTCGTTACCACTATTAATTTATTAAACACAGTTTAATTTTGTAAAACGCTTGAAAGATCCTCCATCAACATTCCTCAAATCTTTCCAGAACAGTGTGACACGAGGCACCACATAAATTGACATCAGCATCAATTTCAATAAAACCTTCTGAGATGAATGCTTATGTCAGAGACACACCAAGAAAGGTTCGGGTTCCTATTTATGTCTGTGTTTCATGGAACATTAAGAGTTATAAATGAGGGTTTTAAATATTAGCAAGGGTTTCAAATTCCAGTTTGGGTTTGGGTTTTAAATGAGGTTTTTCAGCCTGGGTTAGAGTTTAAACTGTGGAGAATTGTTTAATATGACTTCTTAAAACGAAATGGAGAAGGCGGTAGTAACAAAAAAAAAAGCCATTGTCTTCTGCTGCTATGAGGAAAGAATTATCTGTAATCTCACATACATATTAAAAAGGTGTGCACAAACACATAGTTTCCTGGAAACAATAACGGGTTGGATCTGTCATGAATCACAAACATAGTTAAGTTGCGCTGAAATATTTGGTTAATATAAAATAAACAGAGTGTTTATTTGCTCCGAAAGAGTGTGTATTTGAGTAATGTTGTCAGCAGAAGAATGACTTCACATACATATGCACCTCGGAGGCTAGCAACTGCAGTATAACATTAACATATGCAATTCAAAATTATTTTACGCAGGGGGTATCGATTACCTGCAAAGTTTTGTGTCGATGCTTTGTCGATTACCCCCACAAATAAGCGAGTGTTTCCTGTATTGTACAGCATATCCATCCAGTGTTTTTGTCCTAAAATGAGCCATTATCAACCACCCTACAGGTGATATGAGCTTAGTTGCTCTGAACGAAGGCTTCCAAGATAACCTACGACATAAAATGTCATCACATCAACAGATACTGTTCAACGCTGTATCTACTGCAAGATCAAGACACCTCACATTTCCACATCACCGACAATTAATACATATTTTCCGGTACGTTTTCCTAAACTTGAACATTACCGGCCACCGTACAGGTGAAAAAAGATAGTTTGCCTCTACCAAATGACGATTGCCCAGCTAACCTACTTAACAATAAAATGAGGGGAAAAAAAAGTTGATAAGATTGCTAATTCCATTTTTATCGACTAAAGACATACAAACAACCACAATGGCGTTTCTTTTGGATCCATTTTGAATGAATTTGTGTCACGTTTGAATGCGCTGACAACGTTAGCCACGGTGACAGACGGATAACGTAAAGGACGCAAAGCGAAGACGTGATGCTCTTCGCCCTCTCTCAGAAAACCCCCCACAAACAAACATAACAAATAAAGCCTGCAAAAGTCCCCCACGGCCCCATCTTTGAAGTCATGGATGCGGAAACGTCTTACCAGCAGAGGAGAGCTACAATGAGGCACACAACCAGAACACGCAGCCTCTTCATTATCTTCCCACGGGGACCAACATCCTCGCTCTTTGGAGTTTCTTTCGAATCTCTCAACCAAACAAAACAAATTAGACAGATAAATAGTTAGTCGTGCTTAAAGTTTCAAAATTGTCAAGCAGCTGTCTACTTGTGGCTTGAGTTTTTATCTGTAACGTGTGCTAAATCCCATTGTGCCTTTCAGACTGCTGTTGACTGCTAGCTCGACGAATTAAAACACTCCCTTATCGCGGAAAGTGACCAATCGCGAAAAGACACTGATTCGCCAGCCAATCGGCAGACACCATGCAACAACTGTGTGGAAACAGCACCGCCCACTGGACTGAGGCGGACACTGTGGAACAGGACGCGTCATCGTTTACCTTGATAACAAATTGATTCGTTACATGTTGCAACAACGCTGTAACCTGCAGACGTTGCAAATGGAAAGCGTTTATTATTAGTTACATTGCCCCAACTCGTGATTTATGTCCACAGTTGGATCACTGTGTGAACATAGTGTAGTTTTCGTATTTTTATGATAATTTTCCAATTCAAGACATCAAATTCATTAATATTAAAAGAAAATCCTCAAGACGCGGTACGACTTACCAATAATTTAATTTACATGTTTTACATTCTGTAAACTTCCCACGGTGTACTCATTTGTTTTAAAAATACACGTGCATTTTTTTGCATGTAAACCCATAACAAAGGAATTTCGCATTAATGACATTTGCACATTCTCCATTCAAAAATATTTAGTCATATCTCCTGGGCGGGACGCAGTGGGGTGAGTGGCATGTCCGCCTCACAGTGTAGAGTTCTGGGGTTCGATTCTGGGTTTCAGCCTTCCTGTATGGTTTGCATGTTGGCCTACTTCGGTTTTCTCCGGGTACTCAGGTTTCGTCCCACATTACAAAAACTTGCATTGTAGTTTACTTGATAGGCTGGCTACCAGTTCAGGGTGGACCCCACACTTAATGTCTGAAGACGACTGGGATCGGCTGCAGAACGCCCGCGACCCTTGTGAAAATTATGTACAGTACTCGGTTAATGGATGTATTATTTCCCCCATGTAATAATTTACATACGTCAGAAATGGATCCACATTTTTTTTTTTTAAACTCGAATCAAATATTTTTCTTCCTTGTAATTTTCACCCAGGTACATGTAAAAACAACTTTTTTTTCATAGTCCAGTTTGAAACAAGTGAATGAAATGGTGACCTTAATTTATATATTAAAAAAAACAATAGCATTGTTTTTTAACGTGCTGACTCTGTTGAGAAATAAATTTAAGGTTCCATAGTACATTATGTAACGTTTCCTTCCGAGCAATAATTCACTTCTCTTGAACACTCGGTTTTCGCCCATAATTGTTTAGTCAAGGAAGTTGATGTTTTTTAATTCAAAACATAAAAAAACACACTTCCCATAATGCTTTGCAAAACAGGCGCCCAAAATATTGCCTTCAATGAAAAACCTGGAAAATTAGGACTAAACGGACTGTAATATTGTTACCCGAACACACTGAATCAAACACAGACACGGCTGGTGCTGTTTATTGTTAAATAAATAAATAAATAAGTTAAAATAATATCAGGCGGGGTCCTGAGCTGTCGCGTGTGCTCGGGGCTCAACTCGACCTAAGTTTGTGTTGTTTTTATTTTCGGGCCAAACAAAAGAAGCAGACTCCATCACTTGCTTTACTTGTTGTGTCACTTTAGCGATTATGGCCACGGTGCGGCCATTTTCTTGCGTCGTGTCGGTGTTACTCGTCGTCGTTTCACAAAGATTCTCGGCACTGGCCGGCTTCTCGCAGTCTCTGGACAGCGACTTCACGTTCACTCTGCCCGCCGGTCGCAAGGAATGTTTCTACCAGACTATGAAGAAAGATGCCTCGCTGGAAATCGAATATCAGGTCGGGAATACTCAAATATTCATTTGGATTGCAAGTGAAATCTGTCAGAGAAAACATGGTTTTGCTAAAAACAAGGTTTTGCTAGACTTACGACGCGACTTGTGGTGCGTACAATGTCATGGCATGGTGTTTTGGGGAGACATAGTCTTGGGACAAAAGTAGACATACCCTTTTTAAAATATGCTTTTCAATGTGTTTATGCTGAAGACAGGAAGGTAGGAGACAGGTTAGGACATATGAATGGTGGACTGAAGGAGAGGAAACAGGTAGCAGGGATGGGAGGTGAGGAATGAAACAAAAAGCAGGTCTGAGATGGATGGAGGGAAGGAAGGAAGGAAGGAAGGCACCTAATTAGTTCCAAGATAAGGAAGGATACAAAATTACAAGTGGGTCTGAGGGAAAGAAGGAGGTGCAGAAGAAAACTGAAGGTCTGATGTGCCAGAGAAGGAAGGATATTCGGAAGGAAAGAAGAAACTCAGATCATAGTTGAAAGAGAGGATCCAAGGAAGGAAGAAAAGTAGTTGTAAGTCATGTAAGGAAGAACGTAAGGAAAAACAATGTAATACAGTACCAAAAAAAATGTTCAAGTGTAAACCCACTTGGGTGCTGAATGTCAATCATAGGTCTTGGACGGCGGAGGCTTGGATGTAGATTTCTACATCTCCTCTCCCTCTGGCCAGATTCTCTACAGCGACCATCACAAGTCAGATGGAATGCACACGTAAGTTCAAGGACACATATGATGCTCTGTTTTTCATTTAAAAAAACTAAGACAAATATTCCCACTTTCCTTGCCGAGTGTGGAGACGGAGGACGGGGACTACATGTTCTGCTTCGACAACACCTTCAGCACCGTCTCAGAGAAGCTGGTCTTCTTCGAGCTCATCCTGGACAACATGGACACAGACGAGGAGCCCGACGACTGGAAGGAGTATGTGCACGGCACCGACATGTTGGACATGAAGCTGGAGGACATCATGGTGAGTCGGAAAAACACGTCCCAGGAAGAGTTATGATAGTTTGGGATTTTTCACGCTAGTTTTTGATGTTTGTTTGTTTTTTCAATTCGGTTAGTTATTAGTCAATGTGTGTATTTTCCAAAATGTATGTCATTTTAGTTTAGTATTAGTTTTAGCTTTTGGAGTACAGTATTCGTCAAGTACTACACACAATATTTTACAAGTGTAAAATTAAATTTAAAAAAAAAACATAATCCCAAACGACTGTTTGTTTGTTTGACCTTCCTGCTTCTGTACGGACGTGCAACAATACTAAAATAAATACATTTAAAATAAACCCTGAAAGCTCGAAGGACATTTTCACCATTATGACCAATCAGATTTCACCCTCTCTGTTGCCATGCCAATCTAATCAGCCCAGGGCCTTCGGAATCAGTAGTGTTGGCCAGTGTTACTTCAACAACATGAGCAATGAGATGTTTTTTTATTTATTTATTTATTTTAAACAATCAGATTTCAAATTCATCCTCACAGGTCCAGAGTGCTGGCCCCTGATGACATTGGCAGTTTTTCGTCCTCTGATTGGTTGGTCAGATCAAAACGTCTTTCAGCTAATTTCAACTAGCAAAACAGCTCTGTAGCCATCCACACATCTTTCATTCATTTAAATATCATCTCTGTTGAGTGTGATGTATTTTATTCAGCTTTTCTTGAAATATATTTTTGTCAAGGTATTCGACAAATGTTGATTCTTAACCGTTCCAGATAATGTACAGTTTTATTGAATTTTGGTATGGTATCGATGGTTTCTAGAATTGCGTCTAACTGTGTTGTGTTAGGAGGTGATTAAGTGTGGTTAACCAAGTACCAAATGCACAGCTCACCACTGGCAGATCAAGATCAAGGTTGGGTCTTCTGTTTAGTTTCTCATGAGACAATTTCACAGCATCTCTGTGAAAGAGGCTTTCGATAGACTTTGCCCAGTGGTGTATTTGCCACACCGGGTGCAAAGTGACCCAGCCGGCAAAATAGAATTGATAGCAGGCTCGTGTTCTGAACTCTCACCTATTAGCTCTTTGGGGTCAGGCCAGTCATTTTGAGCTCCACCCCAATGAATTGTGTCAAAGAGCATGCAGGCGTCGCTGAGCTGAGTGACAGGAAATGTATCTTGCAGCTGGCCTTTTTTTTTTTTTTTTTTAAATAGTCATTCAGTGTTTTAAGTGAACTCAACATGGTTTAAAGGAAACGGAATACGTGTTGACCCCAATTTAAAACAGTTCACCGGTGATTTCATTTTCGTCAAAATACCCAAGTACCACTCAAGCGTTGTAGCGCACTTTATACACTCTTGTTACCCCTGCCTGATATACTTCTAGGCCAAAGGCGAGTGGAGCTTTCAATACGAAGACTACCGAGGGCAGAACCTTGGCTAGAGTGACTTAAAGAAAGAGAGTCGAGCATGAAGTATGAGCCATGTATACCTTATGTATCCTCTTCACATGTTGTCATTTGGACTCTATCCCCGCCCTCTCTTGCAACAGGATACCATCAATAGCGTGAAGTCGCGGCTGGGCAAGAGCGTGCAGATCCAGACGGTACTCCGCGCCTTCGAGGCCCGCGACCGCAACCTGCAGGAGAGCAACTTTGACCGGGTTAACTTTTGGTCGGTAGTCAACCTGATGGTCATGATGCTGGTGTCGGGTGTGCAGGTCTACTTGGTCCGCTCGCTCTTCGAGGACAAGAGGAAGATCCGCATGTAACAAACTTTGTAGGGAGAGGCATGGAGGTCCTGTTAAAAAAAACAACAACACTGTTTGGGATATTTCAGAAACACAACAAATGAGCCTCAAGATTTTTTTTTTTGTCTTCAGTCTACTGGATATTGAAGTTGAGGCAAGTTCTATTTGTCAACATCATTGCTGTAAGTTTTTATTACTGAGTGGACTCACTAGGCTTTTATCGTTGGGAGGAGGCTTGAACATGTGTCATAATACTTTGCGTGGAACTAAATGTTTGATTGAGCTGTCAAATGTCAGCCAAACAAATAAATGTCAAACCTACACACACAACTTTCCAGCCTACACTTCCATGCAGTGTTACGTTCAATTGATTTTCTTATGGCGTATAATCTACTGTCAATACTGTTGACCTCTTTTATTGACTGTTACAATCAGAAATAAAGATTTATATAAACTGATTACTGAGCAGAACTTCTCAAGTTCAAACGTTGAGATATTTATTCATTTACTTGTAAATGTGTAAATTAAAAGTTTTTGACTAAAAGAAAAATGTGTGGTCCTTATCGCTTCAAGTAGCTGATGTCAGAGCTCATATCTCCTCGTTAGTACAGTATAGTGAGTATCCCTCCCTGGCACCCACCTTTGGATAGTGGTATCAGCTGCAACATCACAAGAGAATCTCCCCTTTTTATTTCGGTAGTTTGAATTCTGACTAAAGCAGAAATAAATGTTTATACGTGTCTAAATAGTTCAAATTGTGAAAACTGAGCATTCTAAATTCAGTTCTAATAAAATAAGAAAATCTAATAATAAATTGAAGGCATGAAATGAGTGATTTATTTTGTACCTGTTATTTTTGTAATACTTTTAGCATGTAATACTTTTATTAAAATACAATATAACCCCAATACTCTGATAATTAATGTTTGCCATTGTATACCATAACGTGTAAACATTCTTATTTCACACTCTCACTGTCCCCCTTCACGAGCAGCTTTTAAGACGGTCAATGAGACACTTATTTATATTTTTATTTGGTCGAACATGTTACTCAAAACTTGTCTTAAATGTGCAAAAATAGAAACGTTTGTTTCTGGTGAGTGACGGCCGTTCGTGCGTTACCGCATTCCAACAGTTGAGGTCGCTACGCACTCAGTTATGCGTTTGCATTTCCCGGAAGCTAGCATAGCAGTAAGATCCGCTGCCAAGAGCAACGTTCTCTTCGGGTAAGAGCTCCTAACTGTACCGGGAAGTGTTGCCAACGTTCGGGTAAGAGGTCCTAGCTGTACCGGGAAGTGCTGCCAACGTATCGCCGGCTATAAATATAATAACTCATGAGCGATGGATACGTTTTGTTTTGTTTTAACCGAGGGGTCAAACCCGGAAGTTGCTGGTGGTGATTTAAGCGCGCAGGCGCGTTGACACTCAAGCCTTGCGTATGTATACGCTGGTTTGGTTTGGTTTATTTATTGAACATAAAACATATACAGTAATAATTTGACAGAAATAAGGTAAGTAAAATACAAGTAAGATGTGGATACATGTGTTATTGGAATACCTGGTGCAGCCTTTGTTTGCCGTCTACATCAATTCAGCCAATATCGATCGTGCTTGTCCTCAGTACAGTTGCGAGTGAGCACGAGTCTCTCCAATCCGACTTTGAGCGAGAGGCGAGGTACACCCTGGACTGGTCGCCCCTAAATCCCAGGGCACATATTGACAAACGCAGCTTCACACCAACAAGTAACATCCATACCAACGGACAAATTTAAACTTTCCACTCACTAACCCAACGTGTCAGAAATCGATCGCAGTTAGTTTCAGGGTGAGAGGCAGGAATTGGTCACCAGTCACCAGCAGGGGCACTGTTGAACAAGAAGCATTCACACAACGGCTGAAAAATATTTGAAAATGAATCTAATTGTAATTCCACCCATATATTGGCATTGCAATAAATCAATCTGGATTACCCAAAAAAGGATTTATTATAATCGCATGTTTTGGTTTTATAGCATAGGTTTACGTTAAAATAAAGGCAATTAAAAGAGTTGCTAATTAAAGCTACCTGTAAATCAGTAGACACAGATTCGGAAAAGACCCTTGGAATACTAACATCGAACACCTTTAGTCACAAGTCAAGTGTGATGTAGACATTAATCATTATGAATAAAATGAATTAAAATCAATAAACAAAAATGTGTTTACAATAATCATGCAAACAAATCTGTGGCTTTATTAGTTGACATTAAAATTGAAAATTACACTCTCCTGCGTTGCAATGTCGATTTGAATTCACTCCTATGGACCATATAAGCATGTGGGAGGGAAAAACATCTTTAAGTTCAGGGAGAACTGATGACGGAGATTCCAACTCCACTTTTCTGACTGCTTTGTTTCATCATCAAATAGTTGTGAGACTGTTGAACAGTTTCCACTCTCAGGACAAAATGGAGTCTCCTTCCAAGCTAATTCTGTGTGGTGTGTTCAGGGCAATGGGGCCAGACGACGGCCCAGGTGCCGCTGTGGCCTGGAGGAAGGTGCTGTGGGAGCGCCAGCCGTACCCGGACAACTACGTGGACCAGCGCTTCCTGGAGGAGTTGCGCAGGAACGAGGGCCTCCGCCAGTACCGCTACTGGGCCGTGGTGCGAGAGGCGGGCCTGGTGGGGCAGCAGCTCTCCTGCGTGGCCATTTTCATCACCCTCTGGCTCTACATGGAGCAGGTAATTCATCTGCCAGATTGTTGTTTTATTACATTTTACTTGGCGTCAAATGTTCTGCCCATTATTCAATATATTTTTAAAATATTGTTCTAAGAGTTAAGGGAAGAAGTTATTTCCTCCATCCTTCTTGTCTTCTATCTTTTTAGGGCCTCCTATCCCCAGGGACTCTACTGCTTATCAGCCTAGCGAGTTCCCTGCTGGGCTACGGACTGTACCAAGCCCTCGCATCTCAGGCGGAACCCGTTCTGCAACCACGGACCTGTTGGGCCGACTTACAGAGTGTCACCATTTTCCTGTCCTTCATCTTTGGCTTCTCACCCGTGCTAAAAACACTCACAGAGTCCGTGAGCACGGACACGGTGTACGCCATGTCGGCCGTCATGCTGTTGGCTCACCTCGTGTCCTTCCCTTACACCCATACGTCTCCCCCGGGCAGCCTGTCACTCAACGCGGCCCTTTTTGCATCCGTGTGTCTGGCCTCCCGCCTCCCAGGTGCCCTGCATACCTTCACCATGCTCAGCTGCGCCCTTATGGTCTTTGCCCTGTGGCCCTGCCTGCTGAGGCGGGTGAAAAATGGGGCCCCGCATCATTTCGCCGCCGTGTGCGTGGGAGTGTGCGCAGCGGGTGTGGGCGGGCTGGCATCACGCTGGCCCGGCGGGGCAGTCATCCTTGCACTGGCCCTGGCCACCGTGATTCTGCTCTGCCCCTGGCTGCTGGTCCAGCTGCAGAGGCACAAAGACAACATCCACGGGCCGTGGGACGAGGCGGAGATCAGCGAGGACCTCAGCCGCTTCCTCCAATGAATAAGGCCTGTTGAAGCAGACACAGGCTAAACACTTCATTAGGTACATGAGCTCATGATGGGATCCAACGGGTCCTTTTTTTTAAATTGAAAAATTAAAACTGGCTCATCACTGGAACTTCTTGCATTATTTAAAAACGGAGTGACTTGGGGATTTGTTTTCATTTGCCGCTTTTCTCATCTTTTATATTAGATATAAAAGTAAAAAACTGGAAGGGATAGGTGGTTTTTCATAAATTTGCAGATTTTTTTTTCATTTTGTCACTGTGTAGTGTGTAGAATTTTGAGCTGTAACAAAATAGTGAAGAATTTCTGGTTCTAATGAGACTAAATATAATGTATTTATTACTGCAGTGTATGAACATGAATAATTTTACTGTAACAAATAAACTCCCATGCGTACTGTAACTTGCTCAATTATTTTGTATGTGTAATGCAATGGACAACAACTTCTTTTTCCCCCTTGCAGCTTTAAGCATTTTGACTAGAGGGCAGCACATTTCCTCCGTAGTTGAAATTTCTTTTCAGAGTATCGCCACTAAATGGCACACTCAGTTACCGCAGTACTTCCAGTTTTTTTTCCATTGGCTTGTTTTGTAATTATAACCAGAAGAGTTTTTTTATACAAATATTGACTAAAAGTATGATTTTACCACTGCCTTACTATAGGTTAGTGAATGAATACAGGGAGAAATTGCCGCTGTATCGCTACTTTAGGAACCTGTTTTACGATGAAATCTTGTTCTAAAAAGCATTTTGTACTAATAAAGGGCTCTTTAAAAATAAAGTTTTTTTGATTTCAGGAATAAAGTCATCCATCTACCAACCAGAGGTGGGGTTCACTAAGAACTAGCCGCTGGTGGATTGCAGGGCACATATCGGCAAATAAGCATGCTCGGCTGTCATTCAGATATTCCAAACTCAAGACAAATGACGTTGAAAAATAAAATGGCTCTTTATTATTAAAAAAGTTATAAAATAGTGTTGTGGTTTTTTCCCCCGTTCATAGAATAGCTGCTATTTACTGCATATTTACACAAAAAGTTCAGGCACTTGTGGAAAAGTCAGCAGCCTACGGTAGTGTCTGTACAAAACAAGCTCATGACTTGCGAAAGTGTGCAGGCGGCAGACGACGGCGCTCGGGACGGATCACACATCGCACAGCTGGATAGAGGTCGCCGGGGCTGCGGGCGGCGGCGTCCTCCTATTTGGAGTTTGGGGCTGCCGGAGCAGGCCTCCTGGGTGGAACAGATCAGACCAGTGTTAGTTGTGTCTCGTAAAATTAGACAGTGGCAGTGAGTTATAAATAGCAGCAAAAAATAAAATGCAGCTCAAGGAAGGAGAGGCAAGTGGAAGGCGGATTAGTAAGCATGCATCAACAGTTTTCTTGGTTGCATAAGTCCTGTACATAACAGTATGGCTGTATGTATAAGTCAAATCTATCTGGCCATCTATCCAACTATTTATCTACCCGTCTTCTCTTGACATATCTGCCAATGCAGCTATCCATCCACTTACCCAGCTATCCATCCACCTCTATGTTTAACGATCAGCACATCATTTGAGTTAGTGGAACCACCCTCCTTTTACATTCGCATTGAAAGAGGTACCTGTGAGTTGGCAGTCACAACAGCTCTGCTAATGTTAAAACATTTCCACCTTTCTTTGTGATTTCTTGTTCCTTGTGCATCTCACCAACCCATTTTGGACTATTTGCAGCATTTTTGGCATCGAGTTTAGGTGCCGCCTTCACTGGCAGCCTGTTTACAAAAGCTCCTCATTTGACACTTTTTGCATCAAGAATTGAACCAACCCTAAAGTGCAGTTGTTGGTTTACGTTAAAACTGATACTGTATTGCGGCAAACCTTGGTTGTGACATGACAATTTCGTAATCTAATAACTAGTTGTTTCTCTCGCTCATCGACCAAAAGCTTCACACAATGTGAAATAATCAGAAAATAAATAATGTACTTATTTATTACTGTACTATCATTTTAATTATGGTCTTTTGTGTTTTGGTTTTTTTTTTTTGGGGGGGGGACCGCACTTTGTTAGAGCTGTAGTGGTTGGTAAAGTGACAGTAACATATTTGACAGTAAAAAAAATATATACATCTAATTTTTTTAAACCTTTATTTTAGAGAAAATTAAATAATTAGTACTTCTCCCTTTTCCAGAATTCCCTTTGGCGCAAGTATCTGTACGTCTACATCAGTGTACTTTTGCCACACCAAGCTATAACAGGGGAGACGGATGGATATGGTAGGATGGAACGCGTCAAGAAAGGGAAAAGAGAGGTGGACCGCGAGTGGGAAAGAACCTAAGGAACCTTAGAGAGCGCAGAGGAAATGAGGCAGGGAGAAAAGGGAGAGACGGGCCAAGAAGCTGGGGAGGAACCAGAGTGAAGAAATGTACAAGACAAAGAAGTCGGGTGGGGGGGAGGGAGGGAAGAAAAATAATGGCCATTGCATGAGGGAAATCTGGGGCGGCAATAAAACATGCGAGCAGAAAGACGAGGAGAGGGGAGTGTGTGGGGGGGGGGGGGCAGCTTGACGGGCCTGTTGTCTCTGGCCGGGGTAGAAAGCATGCAGAGAGGGGTCTGCTCTGCCCGCCAATATGAGAAACACATTGCGCGGCAGACCCTCGCCCAGCTCAAATAACAGCCCCGTGCAGCCGCAAGCCCGAACCATGCAGCTTCTACCTGGGCACGCAAGCTGGGCCGGGTAGGCGCTGGTTGGCATGGACGGGCACGGGCGGGGCCCGGCCACGGGTTTGAGACTTGCCGCCATTCGCTGACTTTTTCGGCCGCGTGGAGCTGCGTTAGGTGGAGAATTCGTGATGCCCCCCGCCGGGTCTTAATGCCTCGCACGAGCGCAGGGAAGGATGCCTACCTGCAGTGTCGTGTGGCGGAGCGCGAGAGGTCCGAGTGGGCGGCGTAGCTGGAGGTGGAGATCTCGTTGATGATGTCGAGCGCGGCCTGCAGGGCGGCGTGCTTGCCGAGCACTTGCTCCCGATGCTGCCGCTGATCGGGTGACTCATCCATCAGCGCCGAGCAGTCTCCCAGAGCGTAGAGCTGGGCCAGCAGCTCAGAGCTAATGAACTCTTTCACCTTGCCAGAGGGATTATAAACAGATGCGACAAGTCAAACACGTTAGATGCTGTCATGTGATATTTCACTCGGCTTTATGGCATTTCTTACAAGAGGGGTGAAAATATGACATGGGATTCTGCTTTTCTCTTTTGAGCCACTGGAAAAAAAACATTTAATGGAGTGGAACCTCGAAAACACTCCATTCCAGTACACTGGTCAACCTTACAATTGTGCGGAATTTGAAACAATTTGTCCCGCGGGAAATATAAATCTGTTCCACTGTCCAACTATCGCCACTATAAACGATTAATAACCAGACAGCGAACGCCAGACATTTGCGGGCATAGGTAGCGAGCCTTGCCATGAATAATGAAAGCCTGTGAGTAATTGATGCCCACTGAAAAACAAACAAAAAAAAGGATTAGAATTGCCGAACGATGCCTACATAGCACTTTTTTTCCCTGTCAGACAATGGCCTTTCTCAATGAAGCTCCTCCTCTCAGTCCAACATTGGTGATTGGCACTTAGATTTCAACAGATGGCGCCAAAGCAATATTTTTACAAGACTTTTCGAGAATTTTCATCAAGTGAGAAAACAATTAGCCCCAGTTTCACCCAGTGACATGAAATGTGTATCATCACAGTATTGTCCTAAAAAGGAAATCCAATCATGAAAAGCTGACGTGACGACAGCAGATTTGTTCGGACGATTGCTGCACGTTAATTTATTGCTAGCGTTCGTTAAAAGAAAACATGGGAAGGGGACCTTAAAAAAAAAAAAAAGAATCGCATATGACATTTTTATATAAAAGGAAAAAAAATTGCAATGACAATTTTCAACATTGTTCTGCGCTAGTGTGAATGCTTTTCTTCTTACTTTTATTTCATGTATGGCACCCATTATAATCCATCCAGGGGAGTCTCAACCCGAAGTGGCAAATCCAGCCACATGTGCTTCTATTCAACTGGCAAACAAATAAGCACCCTTTCTGGACCTCGATTTGCTATCTCTTAATATCAACTATGCCTAGCAATCGGTCGGTCCATCGCAAAAGTATCAAACTCTGGTCCTCGAGGATGTTTCTCTCCTCCAACACACCTGATTCAAATGATCAAAGATCAGGCTCCCGCAGAGCTCGCTGAAAGCTGCCAACGACTCATCCCAGTCAAGTGGGAACTCACGAAAATAGCAAAATAAAAAATAGTGCTTAGCATACGCTGTTGACCATCAGGTGCATGATGGCCTTGGGCATCAAGTCCTTGACGGTCTTGTGAATGATGCCCATGTAGGAGTCCACCAGGTTGCGGATGGTCTCCACCTGGCGCTCCAGCTGGGGGTCCGTGAAGTTCTCAGACAGGCCGTTGGCCTGCACGTCCACCTGGGCGATGCACACCAAATCATAAGTGAGCGATTTTCACATGCGCGCACGCACGCACACACAAAATAGGAAAAGATAACTGCTAGTGCGCGAGAAGGAGCCGAACACCATTAGCTGGGACGGAGAAAGCAAAAATGGAGGGGAGGTACACGGGGGAGTGGGCAGGAGGAAGGAAAAAAAAGGGGGTGAAGAGACGGGGATCTGCTGATTAGAACCAGACTGGAACACACACGCGTTGAAGTGACATCACTGGCCAAGAATTTGCGCCGAGGAGCCAACGACAAAGCGAGATGCGAGAGGGGAGGGGGAGTGGGGGGGGGGGGGTCGCAAATGAGAAGTGGGGGTGAAAAGGGGTTACAGCACGGGTGGGCAAAGGATGGTCAGCGGGACACATGTGGCCCACTCTGCATTTAAGCATTTACATAAGCGAGACTCCTGTAAGATTTGATGCCGTCATTTGCCATGCAGGTTTTTCCTTAAGATTTAATAATTCAAATACATTCATTCCATTTTTAAAAATCATTATTCTGGTGAAATAATAAAATCAAATACACATTTGGATTGTTTTTACCTTATCGACAAATAACGAGGCCCGTTCAGAGCCCTGTGATATTTTTTCCCCCTAAAATTGATTCATTTAATACAATAAAAAAAAATAATGTAATTAATTGTTTGTGTTTTTTCTTTTAACCCCCCCCCTCCTTCCCCTCCACACTTTTTATTTATTCACAACGGGTGTTCTCCAAAGGGGTCAGGGTACTCACCGTGACCTCCTCTGGGTAGACGCCAGCCCGGAGCAAAGAGGACTTCCAGATGTCCAGCTCCTCCTGAGAGTTGCAGACCAGCTCCAGAAACTTGTGGTCCTTGTACACGTTCCTTCAAGTATATCAGACACTCAGGAAAATATGCAATACACAATGCAATTAAAAAAAAATAAAATAAAAAAAACACAGCGCCGCTAAACTTCAACCACAATTCAGTGGAATGAGATGCATTCAAAAGTCAAACAAAACCGCAACAACAAATCTTGTGAGTCTTCAAGAGCCTCAGAAGGATTCATTTCCAGATATGGTTTGCCTTTTTTTAATGATGCCACCACAGAAGTGTACCAGTGACGGCAAATGGGAACGGGTGAAACACTTCATCTTTCCCAAATGGTCATTAATCCGTTCCAGCCTCCCAAAAATCTCAACAAAAATAGCCAAAGAAAAATAGCACTCTCCGTTTATATTCTATAAAAACAGTAATGACATCATCAACTAGAATGGCAATAAACACTTTTTGCCACCATTCAACAGACATTGTGTTGCTCCTTGGGTGTGCATCTTACCCACTTGGGTGGGGGGGAGCAGAATAATGACACAAATGAAGCTTCACAACTGATTTGATAAATTGCAGTAAATGTGTCGTTTTTCGCAAAAGCACAAAAATATACGCCTTGCATATTGCTATATTGTCGGGGACAGGTGTTGCTCCACCATTTATATTCACATATCCTTTCCTTCAAAGTGTTTTAAAGCGACAACACTGATGCTATTGGTTATCGCGTCGATGGCGTTTTGCATTGTTTGTTAGCAATAAGCTAAACCGACTTTATTAAGGTAAATGTGGTTGTTTGAAATGTGATTTTCTGCTTTCTGTTTTGTTTTTACAGCAAACCTCAAACTGGGAGTGGCAATAAACAGCTTGATCCATCTTTCCGAAAGAAATATCTGCTGCTTTTTAAGGAAGTTCACTTGCACTTATCAAGTCAAACCAAAATAACAATAATAATAAGAATAAAATAATCTTATCTCTTCGCTCCCAAAAGTTGTACGTCGTGCCTAGCCTGTTTTTTTTTTTTTTTGTTTGCTCCTAGCTGAGCCATTCTACTTTATTTCAGTTTTCCCAATTGAACATATTGGATTTTTACAAAGCAGATACAACCATATTCATTGGCTGCTATTTTGAAAGCAGTGCAAAAGATGCTCACGGCCCCCCGCCTGTCTCTGTCCCGCATATATTCGCGCAATTAAAATATAATTAGTGAGCTATAAAGTTATAATTTACAATCCCTGCAAAGTGCCAGGACTCCATGAAGTTTTGGCCTGGTTCCACTGTGACCGCGGTGCTTTCTTCAAGCACTCCAGTATTCTCCAACCAGTCTTTCGGCCAAGTCCGCAGCATTGTGGTAGGAACCCTGTTGATTTTAAATGGTAGCGCATTCAAGGTAGTGGGGATCCAAACTCACACGTCTCAGCAGTTACTGAAACATGCGCCCGCTGTAACTCATCTACTGTACTCGTATCCTTTCCTCTTTTGTTTGCATTTTATGGCCTTGCTTCCACATCATCTATGTGCTTTGGCTGCGCAAGCCACTCAACCACGGGGGGTTAGAGAATGAAAAAAAAAAAAGAGAGAGCAATGTGCGTCCCATCTGTAAGACATTTTTCTTTAATCGTTCAGTTGTTCCTCCCCTCCTCTCTCTCCTCTCGCTGTTCCCACCTCACAGTCACAACCTCAAATATGTGAAATGTGTGACTGTGAGACACAACTGCAATGCTGAGCGAAAATAGAGACAACAAGTACGAGAGAAAGGGAGAGCAATGAGGAGAGATCAACAAATAGGCCGCAGCTCCACTGGGTGAGGCTAATAAGTCAGGGTGTGGTGGCGAGCAGTCAGGGCAGCAGGCCAACTATGACAATCCTCCAGCGCTATTACTCTACAGCACAGCCGAAGAAACCTTCTGCGTGCCGGCCAGATGCGTCTCATCAGAGCATCTGATGTAGTTTTGTCATGCAATTCGAAACATAAACTAAAGTCATGAACAGGCCCCTTTTTTCAAGGCGACTCGATCAAACTTTGATGCCATGCTCCAAACACGTTAAACGGCGGAGACAACAAAGCTTTGTAATTTAGCGCCGTCCATCTGTTTTGTATCCCCTCTTGGGATTGCGAATCATTTGGGTGGATTCCCTCGTAGGAGATCGTTAAAAGTACAAAGCCTGGACTTTGCTCAAAATGGCTGCTTCGACCTAAAATGGCGGACTTCCTGTTCATTTGGTGGCATGCGTCCTTTCTTATGACCGGTGAATTCAGTGTAAACTAGTGTTAGCGGTTTTTGAGGGTAAAACTGCCAAGCGCTGGAATTTGCCCGATGATTTGCTGCTTGAAAACAAACCGACCAAATCCCAGTTCAATTTGAGGCATGGATTCTTGCGACTTTTTTGTGCAGCCTGTTATGACAGACATGTCCACCAATTTCATTTCGATGGGTGAAACCTGTGCTATCCCCCCCCGCCCCCTCCCTAAATTTACAAGAAATGATCGAGGGACGAGCCGTGAATTTCATCCAATGTGGCTGCTTCAAATCAAAATGGCCAACTTCCCATTTCACTTCGAGCACGGCGGGTCCTTCGGACTTTTTGGTGTGTCCTGTTATGCTAGGCAGTTGGTGAAACTGACGTGTGCATCATATTTTTCCAACCTTCTGACTTTTCTCAACACGATCATCACACATTGACGCCATTCTGCAAAGCTAAAGTCCCATTTCAGGCACGGACACGGGGGTGCTGGAACTTTTTCATATGTACTTTTATGAAAGACATGTCCACCGACTTCCACTGTTCATCACTGCTCGCAACTTTCATTCAACATCAATTTGGCGCGGGAACAAACACTGGAATGGGAAAGTGTTCCTACCGCTGGTCTACATTCAGGACTCAGGCGCACATTGAAAGTGCTCCCCGCGCAGATTTATCACACATCCTGACTACATCTTCTGTGAAGGAATTCCTGCTCTGAACGCGGCTGCTTTCGATTTCAAGACATTTTTCAGATTAGTGAAAATACGAACAGAGAAGCGGCACAGGAAAAGGAGGAGGGGGAGGAGGAGGAGGAGGGGAGAGGGATGTTGGTGTTGGTTGGGGGGGTTGCAGGCAGAGGACAGATTTTGACACATTCCTGGCTGATGGCGCTGATACGCTTTCGTCCTCCCCTCAACCCCTTTTCTCGTTCTTCTCTTTCTCTGTGGTGAGTCGAGCAATTCTTTCCAAACGAGAGCCGCCTCATCTCGGATCCAAGCTCTCTGGCTTTGATTAGTTGCTTAATGAGCCTGCCGTCAGTATGCTGTGCTCCACACGCTTGCACAGGACGCAGGTTTTGTGTGCATGTGTGTGTGAATACATCAGTATAATAAACACCGCACATATGTGTTGGTCCAATCAGCTCCAATTACACTTTTTCTCCCCTCAAGTCCTCTTATGTTCTCTCCATCTGGTTCACACACTTTAAGGCAACATATCGGTGCGCTCGAGAGTCTGGCATATACGTGCAGACAATAAAACCACACCCATAGCCACCGGCGGTACCAACTGGATATCCTCTCAGCAGAATAAGCAAGGTCAGAGGAAGGGCAACGCATCGTCCCGTTTCCTGCCCTCACGCACACTCGTCGAAAGGCCGTAGTAAACTCCAGCGAGCAGGTGACGACGGCACAAATGCTACGTCAGTGGTGTCAAACGTACAGCCCGCGGGCCGGAAACGGCCCCCCCGACGAGGTTCAATCAGGCCCGCAGGATAATTTAAAAATGAAAACATGCACGAAAGACACGGATTGAATATTATTAATAACATGCAATTCATGGATTATCCGCTAGGGGGGCACATTGTTTTTCTGTAGGCAGGGATTAAATTTAGATTTTATATGCACATCTGGAAATGTTTTAAAAAAATCCTTTCTTGATAAATCTCGTTTAATCTTAAAATGCATGACTATATTTTTCAATACCAATTACTTGTTAAAGTTTTGTGCCTTTGTACAATCAGTGGGATCAATTGCAATGCATATATGTGTGAATGATAAAAGTAAATTGCACATTTGTCTAAGGAAATCTCAGGTGTTTCATGAATCGTTTTGTAAATGATATGTGCATTAAATTTCAACATTTTCCTAATGTGCTTGTGCTTCACTATACCAAAACAAAGGAAAGACATGCGGAATGAGTCTGACACCCCTGCTCTACATCATCTCACTGACTGACACACAAACATACGCTCATTCGACGCACACGGACCTCGATTCAGAATTGAAGAGGGCGAAGGCAAATTTGCTGGACATGAAGCCCTTCTCTACATCTCGGACCTTGAGATTGTCTAGCGGTAGCATGTACCTCTTCTCCGTCTCCTGGAAAGAAAAGGAGTAGAAACACACACACACACACACACACACACACACACACACACACACGCAAAAGGGTAAGATAAAATTTGACAGTGGTATGCGCAGTAAAATATGACACAGGTGGTTTTTTGTTTGTTTTTTTTGCACTCGTGGGCCTAGTGCAGTCACATGTCTGGTACTAAACATTTTTCAGGCTGCGTCTGAAGGAGAAAGCATCCAACCGTATGGAGGAACTTGTGCAGAGGTGTGTGAGACTGCTGAAGAAGAGGCTCATATGATACAATCATACTGTTGCTTTGTGGCGTAATCTTCACAATTGCACAATCACCAGTATTCAGGATTTTAATACTTCATTAAAATCTAATGACTGGTGACTTCATCTTCCTAAACTCTTTTTGTGAAAGTTCTTAGAGCAGTGATGGGCAACTGCCTCGCCCACACATTGCGTGGCCCCTCGATAAATTAAAATGTGTTTTTTTTGGGGGGGTGGGGATTCAATTTCCTCTACGACAGTGGGCTGCAGCGTACTTGCTTTTTAGCACCTGCAGATTCACTTGTTTGTTAAAAAAACAATTCAACCTGTTTTTTTGAAAACTGGAAAACGTATAATCGAGCTTCGTCAGTGTTTCTTTTGAAGACTTCTTTGGTTTTACAAAAATAGATATTTAGCATGTCAATTATATGCAGATTTTCGCTATTCAGTGGCTAAGTTGCGATCCGGCGCATATAGCGGGGGTCCACCGCATAGTTTAAAGTTATAATACCATTCACCACAAGATGGCACACATTGCCGGTTAGGAAGTGTGTACTCCTACAGTAGCGCTGATGAGAGATTGTAGCCTCATCTATCATTGAAGTTGCGGCAATAAGAATTAGAAAATCATACAGACAAACAATTACTTTTCTATTAGATAAGGCTATGGCCCGATTAAATTAAGCTCCTCCTCTCAGTTCAACATAGTTGCCTGGCACAAAGACTCCACCAGATGGTGCCAAAGCAGTATTTTCTTTTATATAAAGACATGGTTTTGACTTGAGCCGCAAATTGAGTTTTATTTTGAGCAAATAAAAGAAGATAGCCTAGCCCCCCAAAAACTGAAAATACATGAATTTGTATATAGCAAATGACAAAAGTGCGGGAGAAGACCGTATTTGAAATATGGTGGTAGTATGAATAAGTGCTTCCTAGACCATATGCATTTCAGTCAAACATCCCAGACATTATTTAGTCCAACCAAAATGCTGGCACTGAGATATCCCCCAAAAAATCACATATACTGTAAAAGCGCACGCAACCGCGGCAATATTCCTCCCTGCTCATTTCCACGTATAAGGCCTTATCTGCTGTTAACAGCGCTGATGCTGCAATTGCCTGGGATCTCTGTGTGAAAAAGGCTAATAATGGAGGAGCGTTCTGAGATGTGAGGAGAAGCAGACGGCGTGGAAGTCAAGGAACACAAGAGCCCAAGCTGGCAACGAACGAGAACAGGAGGAAAAAAAAGAAAAAAAAGAAAAAAGATGCTGGTTCCACATGTGAAAGCCATTACTCAGATTCGGGCTCCAATGCACAACATTTCTCCAAGAATGAAGCCCACCCCCCTAACTTTTAAGAGGGGGGCTTCCAAAAGGACGCTGTGGTACAGCTGTTGATGAGGTAGTCTTGGATGGGAGTTGGAGGACGTGTGACTAACACACAGAGCAAACACTTCCTTGAATTGCGCTGCATTTAATGTGTTCAATGGCTATGCAGGTGTGCTAGCATCTGTATTATTATTTTTTTAAAGATGCACTGGTCAAACATTTTGGACTTCCCTCTCCCTCCCAGTACTCCCGTGAACCCTACGACTCTCTTCCTCCATTGACTCTTTCCTTTTTTTCCCCCCAAAAGGGGCCCACTTCCTGTAACAGAGGCCGAGGGAAAGAAAAAAAAATGACAGAAAGCGATTGGCGCTGGTACAGCAACATCTGGGATCGTTTTAGACGGGAGAGGGGAGGAGACTGGATGGAGTATAGGGTGCTCCAGAGGCAGAAAGTAGAGATGAGGAAGAGGAAGGATAGAGAGAGGTTAATTTCGCGGCAGGAGATGCGGAAAAGGGTTTGAGGAGCACTTGAGAGCCGAGCTGGAAAAGCGGGGAGAGAGTAGCGACGATCCCAAAGTTGATCCCCGTCAAGCCATATATGGCTGATGGCTTCCTCCCTAACTCTCTCTCCTCTCTATTTCCTTCTGCCTTCCCGAGCTTAACAGGCAGGACTCCCAATGAGTCAAAGTGCCACGTCGAGAACTGGATACTATCGTGGGACGCCGCCGGCTACGCTAAGGTCCCAGAAACGAGAAGGAACATCCCGAGGAGCGGATGACGGAAAGACAGACGATCGGCAGATGGCTGGCCGAGACGGGGATAAGATGAACAGAAACTTTTGCCGGCGTGGGAAGAGGCCACAGAGACAAAGCGAAGCGAAGCGAAGTGAAGGCTCCTGCTCCGTCATCCCAGTGTTCAGACTACCTGTTCAGGATTTTGGTGGTGTACAGTAGTCTGCACATTGGTTAGACTGTGCATGGAAAGGCTTCGGGGGGGATTTGTGTTTCGCATACACTACCGCCAACTTTCTGATGCGTTTGCAGAAAAAAAAAAAAAAAAAAGTGTTTTGATTGGTTTTACCGTTGCTGCAGGTTCCGCTATAGTCTCGTCTTGGGTGTTTTGTGCATGGTTACATAAAGACCGCTTGTGTTTGTAGACTATTTTTGCGCTTAAATCTGGCAGGGCCAGGTGTCATAGATCAGGGCTTCTGCATCTGGAGCAGCGTCTAATGGATGTGAGACATGGAACAGGCCTCTCACACACACACACACACACACAGGGAGGCGTGTAGATTAAGTGCATGCATTAGTTAGCTGTCTGTTTATCCTCAGGAGGCCCACGGGACGACTGAGGCAGGGGTGAAGGAATGTATATCTGCTCGGTGCACTGCGGCGATAAGGACGCTCAATCCGAGACACGATTGCATGTTTGTAATCCAGGAAAAAAGGCGTGGAAAGTGCGGGCCTGTTACATATCAAGGAACGGAGAGGTGGAAAAGTGGGTATTTGTGAGCGAGAGGAAAGGGGCAGTTGCATGCTGCGATGTCGAAAGAGCCATGTGGGATTTGTCTGGTCAAGAAGATCTTGGAAGCTGGTATTTGGACAAAGCTTCAAATTTTCTAGCCAGGAATGCACATAGTCCCAGGGAGACTGCCAACCACAGAGAGAGCAAGAGAGAGAGAGAGAGAGAGAGAGAGAAGAAGGGGGAGACAGAAAATAAGAGAGAAGGAAGAAGGGAGGTAAAGAAAGAAAAAAGGCGGTGAGAGTCGAGGAAAAATGTCTGTGGACGAAGTGTGGGCGGGAATGTGAGAGCAGAAATTGCAAGAGAGGAAGCAGACGCTCGGCTTGCATATGCGCGCACGCGCACATTTTGGAATGACAGAGCTGATTTGTGCAACAACGTGGATGACTGAAAGAAAAAAAAAACACATTCAAGCGTCACACATACTTAAAGCAGTTTAGGTAAAGCCTTCCGAGGAATGCCACAGTGATGTCATCACGGCTGGTGTGAAAAGTTAGAAAGTAAAGAAAACACTGTGGTCGGCTGCATGTGTGCGCGTCAAGTAAGTGCGCCTGGGGCTGCTGCTGCATCTGGGAACGCACTGTACCGTGTTTATCTCAAAAGTGACCATGTGTGTGTCGAAATGAGTGTATATTTTTCTCCGCCATTTGCATGCCAGTGTGTTTATATCAGGCGCTGCGTGTGTACCGTATACTGTATATACAAGTCAGTCCTCTGTGTGTGTGCGTGAGCGTGTCCATGTGTGTGTTTGCTCGTCTTTGTTTGGATTGGGGCAACTCCAGCTGTGTCAAAGTGAGCCGCTCCAAATGCCTGAAATCCCAGAGGAGAAAGAAGAGGGGGGGAGCGAGGGGAAGAGTGAATGGAGGGTGAGACCCATTGGGGAGCAAGAGATTTTTTTTGGGGGGGTGGGCTGGTGAACGTAGGGGCTCAGTGACAGGCCCATGTCAAAGGAGAAACGTCCGGGTCAAGGATGCTATTTTTGCTACACATGCTTTCTGAATCATTTGTGAATGGCATATTTTGTATTTAAGTATTTCTACTGTCTAACTTCAACTGTCATTTTTGGTTTTGATACTCCCTCTGCCCCCCAAGCATTCATTTCCTGCCCATCTCCCCTATGACGTCAGCCGCTGACCAGACTGTTGTGGTGTGTCTGCCTGTCTACACTTGCTGTGCAGACCTTCTGCTCCTGTACAGCAGGCACAGACAGGCAGACAGATGGCAGCCCCACTGACACCAGGAGCACCCGCTTTGGTCCGAATACCGTTTCCCACAACCGCGCTCCGCTCTCTGCCCGTTCGGTTATTTCTCGTCATCCCGTTGCACGTGTGTTTCAAGTTGAATTCTTTGAATAAAGCCACGGCGCCTCTCAAAATTGTCCTGCTGTG
The DNA here is from genome assembly GCA_026261675.1 of Hippocampus mohnikei. Taxonomy (NCBI): domain Eukaryota; kingdom Metazoa; phylum Chordata; class Actinopteri; order Syngnathiformes; family Syngnathidae; genus Hippocampus; species Hippocampus mohnikei. The sequence goes on along the minus strand of JAKGUB010000332.1, from coordinate 12,223,199 downwards.
TTTTCTTTTGAACATGGAAACCTGAAGGGCTCACCTCATTGTCCTTGAACCAGGACAAGCTCTCGGCGGTGAGAATGAACCAGTACTCCTTGGCGATGATGCTGACATTGTTGATGGTGAGCCATCCTTTTCGTATGACCTGCAGAGGGACCAATAGTAAAACATTAAGACCGCGAAAGCTTGAATGAGGCACTCTTAATTCGAGAACAGGTTTAAAGACTGAAACAGGGGCCCTCAATTACAAGTGAAAGGTGACAAAGAATGCATTTTTCCCCTCAATTTAAAGCAGTTCTCAAGAGTTTTAACGGTGACATGCTTTTGTAAAAATACTCCATGGATCAAAAAAAAAATTAGCACACTTTTTACACTGTGTTTCGAGCCTCGCTGAAATTAGCCTGCTTTGTAATCTTACTGCTGAGACTCGACTACTGGGCCAAAGTACAGTCAGGCTTTCGTAAGCAGCACAATTCGGGGCAGAGCTACTTATTGCAAACTGACAGCATAAAAAGCATTTTCACACATGGAGGTAGCACTTCATCAAGCAACTGTGGAGTCATTCTCAGTTGACGGCAAGTGGGGAAAATGGCTGCCGCCTGAGATGGACAAAAAACAACAAAAAAATGTGGATTTTGCTATTTATATTCCAAAAATGCAATATTAAGCAGAAACCCAGCAGAGGCCCCAGCAGTATTGTAAATTGAGGACCCCTGAAATGTGAGGCGGTAACGAATGACCCAACTGATAAACATAGAGCAAAAGTTGTGAAAATGTATGGAAAATAAAGTTAGGTAGAGGAAGGTCACCGAGCAGGTAAGACACCTCCCAGGAGATTGCCGCACGAAACAGAAAAGCAGTATCCATCAGGAGGTCAGAACAGGCAGAAGGAGACGGAAAGAAACACTGCACTGGTGATAAATAAAAGCAATACCGGGAAATGGGGAACTAAAGTGGGGAAAAAAAGGTTGACATTAGTAATGCACGTACGCTAGACGACAAAAAAGAAAAATAAATAATGAAGCGGAACAAGGCCCTTTTTTTTTTGTCACTGTGCACAATTGCAACCGTCATGCCGACCCAGAATCCTGTGCACACATATGTCCAGCAGAGGCTTAAAGAGATTGGTATCCTACTATTAGACTTGAAGGAGGCGCCAAACCCTGGAGATTGTGGGGAGGGGGGGAAAAAAACACAAGGTATGAAAATTTGAATCAACCGTCGCTGGTCCTGATGAACATTTTGCTGATTATGAAACATTTAACGAAGGCTCATCATGAAAGACGCCCGTAACAATTTAAACCCGCCGAAACGATCCCTTGGTTTGAACGCAGGGGATGGACTGTGAGGAGCTAAGAACAAATCATCATCATTTGAAACGCTTCCTGTAAAATGCTCAGTCACGTATTCATCGGCGGCTTTGGAGGCACATGAACAATGATGACATGGTGTGTGCCATCAACGCTAGAAAAACAAGAACGATAGTGGAAAAGCGTGTTAACATATTTACCAACAAATCTAAATTCATCTAAAACAAATGTTTTAGATGGTCCCTCTCTGCACTGCAGATTTTCATCCATCGAGGGTGCACTGGAATAAGAGTTTGTTGGATTTACATAAAAACAGTGCAGAGATTGGTTGCACTGAAATCATGTTTCATCAACATAAATGTTTTGATTTTGCGCCATATTCATGCATGCAGCCACGTCGACGAAACATGATTGAGTGCCACCCAATGCGCATACTTTTTAAAATGCTAATCCAACACTTTTTTTTTTTTTTACGATGCAGGTCGAGTACGTAACTTCTGATGATCAATGAAATTCTAGCAGGCAGTCAGCGCTAACGTCTCACCTGTTGTACTCCACCGCCAGCAACGATCTTGTTATCGCTACGGTGGCACAGAGGTTGAGCACTGATGGAGACAAAAGCTTGGTTTTAAAATGTTAAAAACACATTGTTTGATTAAAAAAGTACTTCTATGACGTTTACTCACTGAGTAAAGCCGATAAAGTCTTCGTGTTTGGTATTAATATATGCGAGCTGCATGTCGATAAGCAGAGAGATCTGAAGAGAGGAAAACGTAGGTGAAGCGGAAGAAAAACAGAACCCGTGAAAGTGGAGCGATCGGGAAATGAAAACCAAATGTGACGGTCCGAACGCGCGTGACCGACCTGATCTCGGCATGTGCTCTCTTGTTCTCGGATTTCGGCAGTGACGAGACGCTCCGTTTCTTCCCGCAGCTTGGGAAAAGAACTGATCTTTAGGGAGAAGAGGTCACTTTAGTTAAGAGGCACAATGGCGCTCATGTATGGCTCACCCATGGATGCAGACCTTATTAAAGCACTCGTAAATGGTGGAGATCAGTTCCTTGCAGACCATGTCGACAAAGCCGAAACACGGAATCTTTAGTTTGGAGATCTGCTTCTTTACAATCGCCTGAAAAGCCATGTCGGGGGTGAACAGGCCCGTCCTGCGGGTGAACGAAGGAGGAAGTTACAACAAACCAAACTCTGTCAACATCGAAAGTAAAGGATGACATCACCTGATGCCGTGGATGTTCCTGATGGCGTAGGCGATCTCCATCCGCAGCTTTCTTTCGTCGCACTTCATCTGCGGCACAACGGAAGCAACATACATGAAAGTTGCAACTTGCAAGCGACGACAAAAGTGCCCGTTGGCATTTTTCTGACCCATTAATCAATTTTGTGTCTGTCAGTGAAACAGGTGTTGGGGTTAAAAAAAAACAAACGAAAAAGCTTGACAATTTAGCGTTGCCGCTCTTTCTGAGACCTCTCCATCTAGTTGGTGCTCAAGTCGTAGGTTATCACAGGATGTGCCTGGAAATGGTCCAAAATGGCCAGTTCAAACAAAAATGTTTGTCTTCCTGTTCAATTTCAGACATGGTTCCTTGAGACTTTTTCATGTGACCCGTTATAATAAACATGACCACTAAATTTCTTGTGGATTGATTAAAATTTTTAAATGGCAACAGTGATTTATTTTTCCCCTCATCCATCCTTGATGATCAAAATGTGACACCATGCTCCACAGACATGAAATGGCGACAACAGCGCTTTGCCATTGAGTGCCTATCTGTAAGTTGGTGCTTTTTTTTTTCTGGACAAATTCCCCAGTCAGAGTTCATCAAAGTATGAGCCCTGGAATTTGCCCTAAAGTGAGTAATACAGTCGGTGCAATTCTCCAGGCTCTTCTTGAAAATGTTCAAAGGCTATCATGCTATGTCTCATCAAGAACCTTGTGTCACAAAACACCGACTAAGGTAAACGCACTTTGTGCAGCTGATAGGGGAAGCGCTCATGGAAGATCTGGTTGATCCTTGCTCCTCCCGACAGGTGGACTGTGTTCACTTCGTCGGCCGAGCCCTCAATTAACTTCTCAAAGTCGCCGGCCAGTTGCTGCACAACTCTAGAGATAGAAGACATGACGGGAGATGAGAAACTACCCCCTATTTGCTGCTTGCTATTCATGAATGAACCTATTTGCAGTTTCTGTGCACAAGATGGTGCCAAATTTATTTTTACGGCTAATGTTGTAAGATGAGTTTTTGAATATTCACAGTTTAAAATATTTCTAAAGGCAATTGTATACTTTTTAAGGACTCGTGGGTCTTTATGTACACCCTTATGTGACTGACTTGATGAGGGTCTTGGTCTTGCACATGGGGTCATCTGGATTATACAATTTGTACGCGTCGGCTTCTTTACTGATGGACACAAGTAGGCCCCGCATGTGACTGTGGAGCGCAGGCAGACTGTCACAGATGTGGTTCGTCAATTGCTGCAAACAAACAAACAAACAGTCAATAACAATTGGCAGAGCGTGACGTTGGTCCACTTGTATGCTGTCTGACCTGGTTGAGGTACTTCTGTAAGTACGGCGTTCCCATTCTGTCAGACATGTGCCTGTAAGCTGGGTGGGACAGGAAAAACTTTTTCTCCGCTTGCAAGGCTGCCTTAATATCCTTTTTCCCTACGATGTCCTTTTGACTGCGGTTCACTATCCCAATATAACCTGGTGAGGGGAAAAAAAACAACAACAATGTACCACATTCATTCAATGTAATGGTTTGAACTCAAGTTCTATTTGACTTCTGAAGATTTTTTTCCCCAGCAAAGTACAAATGTTCCACTTGGAGTGCATCCCACTGTAGATGTTACAACATGGGGTGGGACGGCGGTCGACTGGTTAGCACATTGGTCAACTGGTTAGCACACTGGTCTCACAGCACAGAGTTGCAGGGCTCGATTCTGGCTACGGCCTTCCTGTGTGGATTTTGCATGTTCTCCCCATGCCTGTGTGGGTTTTCTCCGGATACTCCAGTTTCCTCTCACATTCCAAAAAACTGCATGGCAGACTAATGGAACACTTTAAACTGTCCCTACGTGTGATTGTGAGCATGGATGGTTGTTCGTATATGTGTGCCCTGCGATTGGCTGGCAACCAGTTCAGGGTGTCCCCCGCCTACTGCCCGAAGATAGCTGGGCTTAGGCTGCAGCACACCCGCGACCCTTGTGAGGATTAGCAGATTAAGAAATGGATGGATGGATGTTACAACATGAGGCTCCGTGACTAAAGCTACGGCTCTGCGTTGCTGACTTGAGGGGCTTTTCTGTGAATAATGCATTAAAGCGTTTTTGGAAGAGGTATGAACTAGCCAAACACCTGGTATTGCTTCACTGTAAATCCTTACCTCATCTCTCTCTCTCACACACACACACACACACACACACACACACACACACACACACACACACACGGTGACTCACCTCGTCTCAGTGGAAGCAATCTATTCTCGAGTATTTCCCGAGCATCTGTTCCTTTATCCATTAGGTCCAGCATGGTGATCACACCTATCGTGCGCTGGCCTACCATAGAGTTGGGTGGGGGGGTAGATAAAGTAAAATATATAGATTTAAAGATTAGATTTTAAAGGGAACATATGGAAAATTCACTTTTTAATGGCTTGGATAGAAATCGTGTCCCTGGAATATCTGCTCACCCATGAAGTGCTAATTTAAACAACCAAGTAATTTTTTGCCAATTTCTAAAAAACACCTGTGAGCAAGCAGTTTGGAATTTTGCCAGAATATGAAAGTGTGTCTAATTTACATATTAACCGCCCCATACCTTGTTTCTCCACCCATGACTTGGCAGCAAGGATGGGTGAAGATTCGCCTTTTTCTCATGACTACCAGACTATATACTGTCTGAAACAGCATTGCGCTGAGTGGCACAGACTTCATTGTTCGATTAAGTTGTTGACTTTGGGGGTGAGGGTGGATTTTAGTTGGGGATCAAATTACAAAGTGTGGCAGGCTCAGCAGCTCACCCTGTGGGTCGACATCTTTGGCCAGTTTGAGTGCATCGGAGTTGGCCAGGTCCATGTTGGCAGGCGTCACAGCCAGGATGAGGCAGTTCTCCTTGCAGATGTACTGCATGATCATGTCTCGCACCTGGTACTCGATGTCTGGCGGCTGGTCGCCCACAGGAACCTTGGTGATGCCGGGCAGGTCCACGAGGGTCAGGTTGAGCACTGCACACGACAGATGTTAACGCGCTTGGAATGGAATGCGTGACCACGATGCGAGCATGATGCGGGATTACCATTGGGGGAGAAAATGCGGAGGTTGATGGGTAGGGGAGAGATGCCTTTGTTGTTTCCTGTCAGTCTACGGGTTTCTGCCTCGATTTCTTGGCGGATCTCATCAAAGTCAGAGTACCTCTTCCCCCTGCAGTGCAAAAATTCCCCATACTCTAGAGAGACAAGAAAGATGTTTGGCATTGTGGAATACCCTTTCAGATCAATGCTGCACCAATAATGGTCAGTATCAATATTACGAGGGGTCGTTCCCATGCTGGCAACAAAAGAGAGAACACCCCTTATTAACTCATTCAGTACCAGCCAATTCTGGACCAAGTCTGAAAAGACGTTTAAAAACGTCTTTGGGAGTGAATGAGTTAAAAGCCTCTGTACTTCATTGTTTGGTGAAGTTGGTTGATGTCGTAGTGGTGGGCATTATGTTGTGTGGCAATTAGTCTGCTGCATGCACCACATGCACAAATCCACAGTAATTTTTTTAAAAGTGCAATTCCAACTTTGTGATAATGAGCTGTCTGCACGATTGACAGTATGTGTCATCGCCCAAGGAAGGGAACTCTTTGTACTGTCAAATTAATCCTGCACGGAGGCCCTAAGAATTACCTGATTTTTCCTCTCTTCCGCCATCTAGTGGCAGCGCCAAGCACACGCGAATAAATACAACTGCCAACATGCACACGTTGAGTCAACAGAAGCCTCACTCACCGGTGTCGGCGTGATGTAGCTGTAGGACCAAAGGTCTGCGAGTGACAATCCCAGTACCGCGGGGAAGGAAGTCTCTGTCAGAGGAAATAAAACATACGAACACTTAAAAGGAAATTCGCACTGATGCCAAAGCACTGATGCTTTAAAAAAAAATCCTCTTTCCCATATAAATCTTGATTGGGATGTTTGTTTTCCTGCATCCTGCTCCTGATCACACTACTGGCAGAGAGCCCGAATAGAATATGTCATAACATGCAGTCAAACAAAGGAACTGAAACATATCAATGCACAGTCAGGAAGGTGAGTACAACAAGGCCTTCAGGCGTCACTTTGAAACGAATCCTAATCCGGACTTCAGGGATTTCAACTGGTCTCCTCCGCATCACGGAGCTGCATTGTCTGGGAAAAAAAAAAATCTTGAAGGAAACTGACAACTGAGTCACAAGGCAGCGTGCTTTTTTTTGGGACAGAATTAAATTACTGTAACCCTCTTGTCACATTGCACGTCACTATCAGACTTGGACTTTACTTTGGATCTTATCATGCTGAATGAAACACAAAAATCTGTGCTCATTTTGTCACACTGTAGACCACAATCCATTCCGTGCTGACTTGAAAAACAATCTTTCCCATAGGAAATAATGCCAAATTTGTTCCAGGCTCAAACGGTCGCGCAGTCATGAACTTTTTATCGACAGTACAAGCAATGTTTGGAGTCAAATTACAATATTCCCAACTGTCAGGATAAAACCCAGTTAAGCGGTGTATAATAAAAAATAAAGTCAAACTTTTTGAAGATGACCAACAGACAGGTAATAGCCATTGTTTTTCAGCACATTGCATGCTATGTACTGCTTTGTAAAGTTATCCATCAAGCCATAGTCGACAGAATTTGTCCTCATTACGATCATGGGTGAGCTAGGGCCTATCCCAGTTGACTCTGTGAGAGGCGGCATAAGCCCTGGACGAGTGACTGCACACATACAGACACGGATTTGCAATAAATTCAATGCTTAATAGTGTCAGAAATGCATAAAGTGACTTGGACAAGCAGCTGTATGGGTGGTGCACCCACGACGCAGAGGTGATGCATCACCTTTGCAGGACTCCTTCAACAAAGCAGAGTGAATGTTACTTATTGCCCTTTACTGCACTGTGTTGCAAGCCTGTCTATGAAAAAATTGGGGACTTTGAGATACAGGTATTTGTGGGACAAAAAAACATTAAAAAACTGAGTGAGTTGACTTGTGAACTGTACACAAATTGGGTGCTTCTACTTGACGTTGTCTTGCTGTTCAGCAGTTTTGAACATCATTTAAACTTGGCCATTCATGATATAGAGTTTTATTAATTTTGGGATGTTTTTTGAGTAAATATATCTACCAAAAAAAAAAAAACACATGCAAGCATGGCGGGACCATGCAACTACGAAACTCATAACTGTGAAACAGATGTGCCAAACCTAAGTCATCCACACCATCCTGCCTCTCAAAATTCATTCACTGCCATTGACGACGCTTGATGCCAGATGCACTTAATCTGCATTATATTGTACAGCAGAATGAGTAAAAATCACATCACTCACTCAAAATTGACCCAAGCAGCACTCGATCCACCAGTTAACATTCACTGGAACTTACCTGCCCACAAAGTTCTCCAGCACCGAGCTCTTCCCAGAACTCTGGCCCCCCACCACGGCAATCTGCGGCAGAAGGAGGCTGTAGCTCAGACCCGCGCTGCCCAAGGCGTCTTGGAGCCGATTGATCATCGAGATCATGCTGCACGGCGACGATGGTGGTGGTGAAGGAAGAGGAGGTGGCGGTGTTGCTGTGAAGGCGGAATTTCCGAGCCCCGGATCGCCCCCCTGAACTCCCCCTCAACTTTTAAGAGGGCTGCCCCGCCGCGTATCAACAGCAAGTTGGAGCTAAAGATGATAAAGGGCCACTCAAAAATCACACTTGACACACCGTAAAGAAACAAAGGCGGCAGAAACGGACACGTTGTGGCAACATGAAGAATACACAATGCTATTATCGTCACATGATGCGTTCAAGAGCCTCCCAGTGTTACGTCCAATGACATTCACGGCGACGACCCATCCCGCAGTTGCCCCTAGCAACGGTGCGACCAAATTCTTCGTTTTCTTGAATAATTTACGACACCGGTACTCTTACATTTATATGACTAATAAGACAAACAAAGTTCTTCTTAAAGGGACTTAAGTTAGGGGCGTGTTTGCTTACTTGTTAGTTCACAAGAGCTAGCGTCCAGATTTCGGGCGAACCAACCACTAATGCACTCTTAAGCTTGTTTTGTTGACGCAGGCTCACTTTTCACACGGTTTCGCTTCTCCTTACCTCCGTGTAGACATTTAGGAAGTTAGCCGCTATGCTGAGTGGGCTCCAGCGTTAGCTTGAAAGAGAAGAACGTGGAGGAGCAGGCAGAGAGCGAGACAGAAAAAAAAACTAAAACCACCCAACTTTTGACAGCTAACGGGCGCGAAAGGTCTGCGCATGCGCCTAAAACAACCACTTGTAAAACATCCTCTCATGTAAACGTATATTTATATTTGTGGATATGATTCGATTATAATTCCTGTTCCTTCTTTAATGCAGGCAATTTAAATGATCGAATTAAAAACGCGGGGGTGGGGGTCAATTCCACTGTAAATAACTCTTCCTCATTCCGAGGTAGTGAGGCGTGTGCGGGGCAAAGGAGTGCAGCCTGAGGGGAGTGAAATGGAATCCAGGCGCTAAAAATATGGGTGAAATAATGCAGAGTGTAAATGAGATAAGACCCATTTAGATGCGATAAAATACACTGCTGCTTTACATTGCAATAACACGTGCAACATTAAATCGAGAAAAGAACAAAAAAACTAAAGTATTTACGACACTTCCCTTATCCCACAATGTCGTGACAGCCTTATTCCAAAATGGATTAAATTCATTTTTTCTTGAAATTCTACTCTTACCACGCAATGTGGATTTTTAAAAAACAAATTTATTAACAATGGAAAACATAGAAAGCGTCTTTGTTATGAAGCACAAACCTAAGTTCAGGTGCGTCCTGTGCCCATTGATCATCCTTGAGCTTGTTCGACATATTAAATGGACTCCACCTGTGGTAAACCCTGATTGGAACGATTTAGAAACACACACCTGTTTATGTCTGGTCTCAGGGCATGTCTGAGCACAACCCAAGCATGAAGTCGAAAAGAATTGTCAGTAAGCTTTAGTGATAGGATTGTTTCGAGGCACCGACAATATTCTGCTTTGGAGGTCCCAGTGGCCTTACTGTGGTGACTTAAACTAGGCTGTTGTATCACCATGACCTCACTTATAATAGCCTTGCCTATCTATGGCACGGTTGGGCAGAGTTACAAGTTGAATCCTGTTTAGAACATGGTGGGCTGATGCTCCCCATTCAAACTAACAGAGGAAAGGGGCAAAACTGACCAAAGATACAGTCGGTGTGTCGGGCCTGATGCATAATGAGGACTTGAGGCTGCAGTTGCTGCCAAATATACACCTACAATGTATTAAGCATAGGCTATGAACATTTAGATGTATATAAATGAGCTTTGTTTTTAAATATTTATAATTTGCATAATTTTTGTCCCCATGTTGTCATGATCAGGTGTTGTGTCAAATTGTGGGGGATACCGGTAATTCATTGCATTTTGTAATAGTGCTGTAACAAAATGTCAAAATGTTGAAGGACTGACTACTCTCATGAAGCACTCAACACCTTTTTTTTTTGGTCACAAATATATTTTTAAAAAATCAATATGATGTTGATAATATGTTGCCTTTACAATGTATAATTTATTCAGGTTGGAATAAAAACTACAAAACGAAAAACTCAAATTGCTGCGAATACTTTCCAGATTCATGAAATGTGGATTCTTCTTTTTGTCTTTATTTTTAACAACTTTGAAAACTTGTCAGGAGGCAGCTATTGCTGCCAAATATAGGACTGAGCATTGGCAGTGAATAGTTATGGGCGTGAATTATTAGCTTTTTTAAAAAAATCTATACATATAAATAAATTTGTAAGTGTTAAACTTTGTCATGTTCTCCTTATGTGGTATTGCATCTACAATTTTAGGAGGAAAAAAATGAAAGTATTCCTTTTTGGAATAAGGCACTAGGCCAGGGGTAGGGAACTCCGGTTCCTCGAGAGCCATATCCTGCCTGTTTTAGGTCCCTCCCTACTCCAACACACCTGATTCAACTGTTCATGATTGTTTCAGGCCTGTGCAGAGCTTGCTGATGAGCTGATGATTTGAATCAGGTGTGTTGGAGTAGGGTGGGATCTAAAACAGGCAGGACATGGCTCTCGAGGAACCGGAGTTCCCTACCCCTGCACTAGGCATAATGAAATGTGAAAAAAGTGACGTCCGAGGCCATTTTAGTCCTCGCCGAGGCCATTTTAGTCCTCACCGCACAATATTTATGAAAACTAAATGTTTCTTATTATTTGGCGTTAGCGTTTTGTCACTGTGGATTCACAGACTCTGCTTTGCGTCCCAGTCACCCTCACACCACTTTCATGTCTTTCAACAACTCAGCAATGTCTATTTTCGGGCTGTGGGTCACGCCAGAGTGCAGGGCTCTCTGCAGATCGTGACCCGCTTGCTTCAGCGGCGGTAGGACGCCGATGCCTTCGCTTTGGCGGCGACACAGGAGCACCTCATTGACTTCCCCGTCGATCTTTCGCGAGAGGATGGCAGGGAACACGCCACTCACACGCTCCAGCACGTCTTTCCTCAAGGCGGAGTCGCGGCACACCAGGTTGAGTATGAAAATGCCTAGGCAGCCCAAAGAAGAACGGATTAAAGGGGACATACAATATTATGGATAATTGCCTTTTTAATGGCTTGTATATAAATGATTGGATGTATCCTATTATATCATGAAGTTAGTTGTAAACAAATAAAATGTTATTTTTTACAAAATACAAGGTGTACAATACCTCGAGGGGTAAGGAGGCTGCTGACTTTGTGCAGGATGGTGGTTTCGACAAATGCGGCAGGTGGACAGCTCATACCCAATGTGCTGTCCTTATTGTCCACATCGAACATGATGGCGTCAAATAAACGACCACCTGGAGACAAAACGCACACGGTCACTTGGCCTGGTATTGATAACAGTCATGAACCACTTTTTTTGATGACTGATTTGGATTTTTTTGTGACTGGTGTAACAGTATGGAGTAAAATCATAAACTGCTGTTATGTTAGCTTCTCTAGCTAGCCTCTGCAAACGTTTGTGCTGTCTAAAAGAGAGGCATTGAGTGAAGATATAGACTGCTAGGTTAGCTTCCCCTGCTAGCCAAAGCAATTTGCGCGGTTTGACAAGCAGAAGCACTGATTGAAGATGTAAACAACTCCATTAACTTCTCGCTCACGATTTTGCTACTGCGTTAGCGGGAGCTAGTGGGAGCTAGCGGGAGCAGCGTCCCCCCCCACCGTCTTTCTCCAGGGTGCAGATACGTTCAAGGCCGTCCCCAAGCGTGACGGTCAGGTGATCGTCCGGTCGAAAGTGGAACCACTCTTTGGCCACCTCCAGCACCACGGGATCCAGCTCCACCACCTCCACAGATACACCGGGCACAAAGTCTCGCAGAAACTGGGGCAGGCCTCCTCCCCCGAGTCCAATTACCAGCACTGACACCATGGCATCTTAAGGAGGGGAGAGAACATTTTCAGCGGTGCCCATAAGACAAGTCAAGCTGGGAAAATATATCGGATAGGCTACACACATTCACACCTATGCAAAATTTAAGGTCATGGATGAGCTGGAGCCTATCCCAAGCCCAGCTAAGGTGGTGGGGGAAGGCTGCCTACAACATGGACTGGTTGCCAGACAATCACAGAGCACAAACAGACAAATATTAATACTCTACTTCACTCTACTCCACCTTTGTTTTTTTCCTTGCCGATGCCCAGCATGGCGAGACCAGCCACCATGACCTCGTGGTGGGCACAGCAGAGGAAGCCGCTGTGCACTGACAGGGAGGAGGACGATGGCGGCTGTTTGATTTTCTTTTTGTTCTTCTTCTTATGACTTGATGCTGCAGGAAGAGATACGCATACGTTCATTTTCAGCAAATAGGCCATCCTGTGTTGCAACTGCCATTTTGGGGCAAATTCCAGGGCTCCAAAGTTATAAAAAATGAGTAACTGTAGTTTACAGATCAACATGAATTTTTGGTGGACATATAACAAGGTGCATGGAAAAGTCACAAGGATCCAAAGCCAAAATTAACCACAAAAATGTGTACATTGTGGTTTGATGTGACCATTTTGGGGCGAATTCCAATGCTTGAAAGTTTAAAAATAGTAGCACCTGACACCAGTTTTACCAATCGTTGCAAAAGCGGGTAGACCGGTCGATCATAACAAGACACATGAAAAAGTCTTAAAAAAGAAGATGGCTATTGTGGTACAAGCCAATTTTGGGGCTTAAATAATATTGAAAAATTAGAAGATGGAAGTTGTTGACACCAGTTTGACCGATCAACATGAAATTTGGGTATTAAAAGTCTGAAGGACCTATGTCGGTGATCAAACAGGAAGCTGGTTAGAGGTAGCCATTTGCGGGCAAACTCCAGTGCTTGAATTTAGCAAAAATTAGCCCCGGACACCAACTTCACCAAGAGACATGAAACAGGCTACGGTACATGAAAGTCTCAAGTTGAATTCCTGAGCTAATACTAACAAACTCCAACTAGGACTTGATCCAAAATTCTCGCACTTTCCATTCTCACAACTCTCGAGAACCCTGGAAATACAAAGTTACAGCGCAAAATGAATCAATGAGGGGGGGACACGTGAACTGACTGCTATTGGCGGAGACGAGACGACTCTCAGACTGCACCAGAGCCGCGTTGGACAGGAACACCAGTCTGCGGTACAGCTCGCCGTCCTCCCCTCTGACGTTCTCCACACAGTATTCACCGCTGTGCTCGCTCACACCCCTGCTGACCTCCTCTCGCCAACCCAGGTCGCCGCCCACTGACAGAAACGGAACCTGAACGACAAGTCCCAAAAACGTCCGGTCAACGTCCACGCGAGCTGGATGTCAGTCAATTTTTCTGCATCCACCTGCTGATTGTCTGGCATTCCCGGTGGGGCCAGGTCCATCACCATGGGCGAGAGTTCCGACTGGACGGCCTGCATGTCGGCATACTCTTGATTCCTGTGCATGGCCACGATAACCAGGCGGCGGAAGTTGGCGCTGGCTGCCAGTTGCCGCCGGCCCTCGCTGGAGCTGTAGAGCCATGCTGTCTCACTGCCTTGGGGCACTGCAAGGGATAGGCGGGTTCAACAAAGATGGCGTACAGTGCAGACACCTGCCAAGATGTATTCTTCTGTAACAACCTTCAATACTCCTTATAAACATTCACAGTTGTGTGTTGACGTAGCAGTTGTCTGAATGTTTTTCATGACTATAACATTTATACTAATTTCCATTCTATGGCGTTTCATATGTTAGCATTAAGCTAGCAGACTCTCGTTAGACAAGTGTTTTGTTTTTTGGGGTTTTTTTGGTGACAGTTTTACAGTAAACTTAAACTGGGAGTGACAATTGCTTGATGCAAGCATGCTCCGCATCTAATTTGGAGAACTGTGCCACCAAGTGAATGAGAGTAGAGGCTCAGGAATTCTTTTAGAAAATGTGCTTGAAGAAGTTAAAGTGTGCTGAAAACAGATCAAGTGTGTTTAAAGCATGTGGAAGGGGTATTGAAACATTTTTTAATATGGGCTCTCTATAACACAGGTGGGGCTGGAGCATATCCTCCATGATAAAGTGAATAAATAAGTGAATAAATAATCATTTTCAGGCCAATTAAATGAAAGTGGCATACGCAATGATCTTGCATCATGCGAATGAGCACCACAGTGGTTGGGAAACACTGCATGGGATTGTGCTGGTGTACCCAATGTCATGTCTTGGTGACTTATAACAGACAACAAGAAAAATAAATAAATAAAGCTCACCAATGAAAATGGCAAACTGGTTGAACCTTGGCACCTTTGCGGTTGGCGGTGAATCCTGTACCGTGAGAGTGTATCTGGGCAGGCCGGTCTTTGCATGGCAAAGTGTTAGCGACGAGTCAGCGTCGGCATCCGTGCGGGTGCGCAACCTCTTCCTCAGGACAGAGTAGGCCTGCCGTTCCCGCACGGCCGCCAGCAAATCGGCCGCCAGCGCCAGACGGTTCGGGGCGCCGTCTTCGCCAAGGCAAAACTCCAGAATGGGCGTTGGCATGGGCTGGCGGAATTTTGTGCTGACCAGGACGAAAATGGGGAGAGCAAAGGAGTCTTCGTCCTCCTCGGCGCTGGTTTCTTCCTGCAGGCAGTGAAGCCTCACAGCCCAGCCCAGCTGGACAAAGTGCTCCACGGCCAGGCGGATCACACTCTCCTGAGCCAGTGTGATACACACGTACCTTCCGCCTACGCTGAGCACACGGCCCACCTGCAAATACATATGTAAATGTACACTTACTGAATGTCGACAAGTATTTGGATTATAATGACACCTGAAAGTCTGCACGTGCTGTGATTAACTTTTTTTGTACCTCAGTGAGCATATTCCTCGCCAGATCTCCTCCTTCCTCCGACGCCATTGCATCCAGGGTGCCTTTGTCCAGAGCGGCCTGATAGCAAGCATCCTGGTACGGCATCTGGGTTGCGTCCACTTGCTGGAACTTGAGGTCAGGCCGCCGCTCGGCATTGCGCTGGTTCATGTGCGACACCACAGTCTCACTGATGTCAATGTTGGTCAGGTGCTTGTAGCCCACGTCGTGAAGCTGCTCGCTCAACTCAGAGTTTCCACAGCCCACCACCAGCACCTCAAATGCATAAATAGGACAGCTTTGGTTAAAACGGTGGCTTTTAGGCACAGACTGTTAAAACTGTCATCCTTCAAAAGTATGTTTAAACTGAGGTCCCTATTATCACATTATGAACTAGAAATGATGATTTGTTTGTTTGCCTCCTCATCTCTTGACTACTGCGATTTAAAAAAATTACCACAAGGCTTTTGTCTAGATCCCATAGGTTCAGCCAGATTACTCCCGTTCTGCTTTTCTTGCTCTTGCTTCATGTGCATTTTAGCATTTAGTTAAAAAAAAAAATACAAGTCAATGGTCAGATTGGTGAATCTGGTATCATATTATTGCCCTATAACTTTGAAAAGCACTTTCTCTTCCTCTGTGTAAAAAGTGCAATACAAATCAAATTGATTTCCATTTTCCTTTTACAGTAGAAGGGAAGACACAGTGAATTAGGTCCATCATCTTGAATTGTGAAACAAAAACATCACTGTTTTCTTCTTCTGCTTTTCTTACATCGTGAATTATAATCACGCTTGAAAAGCAACTAAACGTCTTCTCCAAGTTTACAGTCTTGCTTTTGTACATGCCCGCTGTCATTCAAAAGATCAAATGGCTGGTATTGTTGTTCATCAAGTTTTGTTAAAATGAAACTAAAACCAAGTATGATGTGACTGTAGAATGCATACTAAGGATTTGTTTACCTTGTCTTGCATTTTGATGTACTTGTGCAGCACGCCGCATAGTTTGTTGTAGTCTCCATACCACTCGAATGACTTCTCTCCGCGTTTCTTAAAAAATCTCTCCCAATACTCAGCAGAGCTGAACTCCTCGGCAGTTCGAGGTAATAAACTCATTGTTTGTTTTACCTCAATCGACTTTTAAAAATATTGTGCACACAGATCATGCAACCATACTCTTGCTATCCTCATGGCAATGTTTAGCTCGGACTACATTACAAGACGTACGGCTAGTTGATTGGATAATACATTTCAAAAACGCTCACTGATTGGTTAATACTTGACAAGCAGATTTGTATTGGTTGTTGCTCGGTGCTCTCCGTCGGTACTCCGTATGAAATTGTAACCGGCTGCAATTGTTTCTGGTATAATAATTGTCTTGAAGTGTTGGACAAGTAGTCTATAATAATAAAAAAGAAAATATTATTTTAGTTGCTAAATTGCATCACTTATTTTTAAGATAAAAGTGTATTGTTAAAACACGATATATATAATGTTCCATAATATGTGAAAACCCGTCCGTCGATTCAATGATAAACCATAGAAGAAGAAAACGAAGAAAATCAAACATGGCGGTGCCGGCTGGACGTTCCGTGGTGTTTGTCACTGGAAACGCGAAAAAACTTGAAGAAGTAAGCGTAGGTTCATTAATAATTGCGAGGCGAAGCAAGCCTGGCGTGCTTTCGCGAGAGACGCGTTAATATGCTTCATGTGACTCCACTCGGTGCTTTTTCTTGCATACGGAGACAGCTGCTGGTTACCTGTGGTGGTGCAGCCAAACCATACTAATCGATTACCGATTTAACTTGTCTTTACAGGTAGTTCAGATTCTTGGCGACAAGTTTCCGTACAAACTTATCTCGAAGAAAATTGACTGTAAGTATGATGTTACTGCCAATGTTTCCCATTAAGCAGTTTTATTATTGGTGTTCTGATGCCATCTAGTGGCGATTGTTGGTCGGAACCATTTATCGCGAATAAAGGTTCACCGGACCCTAGTTGCCGTGCACATTGACTGGAGCACGTTAAAAAGACACGTTTTGTAAGCTTTCTGTATGTAGCCTTTTGTAAGAAGACAAGAGTGCCGAGAACCTACCGTATGAGGCAAGTCGACGACGGGCAGGATTTCGGCCGAAGTTTAGCCCCTTATGGGTGTGAGCCCACGAGGTTTGTGTGCATTTTATGTTAAATCAATTGTCTTCGTAGTTTTGTCTTTTATTTGGTACGTAATGTCACTTGTTTGTATGTTTCATGTTCGTGGGACCAGTTCTCACGGGTTGCCAGGAATAAACCCTGTATTTTTATCGTGGACTTCGTGTCGTCATTCATGCCGCATCCTGAGGGCGCTACAGTGAGAACTCTCCCGCTCCGACGCATGGTTAGACGACAAGGACGGTGCCAGCGCGCGAGAGAAGGACGGCCATCGTGACTCCATTTTGTGTGACGAAACGCAAGGGCTTGGGAAAATCCACGTTCACGATGTCGACAAGATAAGCAAGTTATTGGACCATAAGAAGTTGAAACCTTGATATACAATCATTTGTTGTTGTTTAAGAACTATAATATTAGTGAAAGTTAAGAAAACATTTAAGGTGGTAACAATTGCATGTATGTTACACTGATTCAAGCTTAGATCTTGCATTTAAACATTTTTGTGACAGTTTACTGTGCTTTCAGCAAAGGTTAATTCGACTAATGCAAATAGTTATGATATTACTGCTTTGAATATTAGGCTTATTTTCAATCCTCAAGTTAAAGTAAACGAAACAACGACCAAATTTAACAATGGCAACGTTTGAGTCTCAGTCAGAAGTCAGTGATCGTGATGTAGAGCAACCATTCGCAACTGAAGGTGCCGAAAGAGACAATTCCACTACTCAACAAGAGCTACAAAGGAGCCAAAGAACCCGCAAGTTGACGGAAAAGGGCCAAGAGCTGCGTGATGCGCTTATAAGTAAAGCAACACATCGATTCAGCGTGTGCTATGAGAAGTGGAAGTTTGTCACTAAAGATGCCAAGAAAGCCTTGCATGAACGATGCTCAGAAGATCAAATGCATGAACATGTTACCAAAGTAACACAGGCTTCAAAAGATGTAAGCACTGCTTATGAAGAATTGAGACGCATTACCTATCCAGACAATGCCATGAGACGCAGAATCGATACATGTGAAGCAGTAACTAAGACAGTAATTGAAACTGCTGAAGAGTGCATGAAAACAAAAATGATGGAAACTTATGCAGACAAGGAAACGGAAAAGACAAACCTTGCCTTAAGATCCTCACGCTCAGAGAAGATGAGTATCAATTCATACCACACTAAGTCCTCCATTCAGTCAAAGGTTTCCTCTAGACATTCCAGTTTTTGCTCTGCTAAAGACGAGATGCAGCTGCTGAAGTTGCAGCTAACGAAGCCGCCTTGGAAGTTCTGCTTCAACAAGAAGGCCATATCAAAGACATAGAAAAACAAGAGGCAGAAATAGCAGAACGGCAAAGAGCTTTAGAAGCAAAACGCAGGGAACTAGAGAGACTGGACTCAATTAAAAGCCTAAAGGCTGCTCAGGCAAGGCAAAGAGTCTATGACCAAAGTGTATGTTCTGATGAGGAAATATACAAGCTACTGCATCAAAATTCCAAGAAAGAAAATGAAGTAAAATTCGAAAACAATGACTCCCATTGCAAATCTTGCTGTTCAACTCAAAGGGTGATACATCCACAACAAAAAATAAAGATGCAAGATTTAGTCAAGGCCCTTACTGAGTCAATCAGTTGTAGTAGACTGCCTGTACCAGAACCAACTGTATTCAGTGGTGACGCTATCAGATACAATGATTGGAAGATTTCCTTTCAGACACTCATTGACAGAAAAAACATTCCAGCTGAAGAGAAAATGTACTATCTGCGCAAGTACGTGAGTGGACCTGCCGGAAGAGCCATTGAAAGCTACTTTCTATTAGGCACAAAATCAGCCTACGAGGCTTCATGGGCAATCCTTGAAGAAAGGTATGGCAATCCATTCCTTATTTCTAAGGCATTTAGAGATAAACTTGATGCCTGGCCAAAGATAAGCTCGAAGGGCAGTATAGAATTACAAGAGTATGCTGACTTTCTTCAAGCTGTAAGGCGCCATGTCTGAAATCAAGGGTCTCAAGTACTCAATGACTGCAATGAAAATCAAAGAATACTTTCAAAACTCCCAGAGTGGCTTATTTCAAGGTGGAACAGAAAGGTGACCAAAATACAAGAGCAGTGTCAAACCTTTCCAAGCTTTAGCGAGTTTGTGGACTTCCTTACGATTGAAGCCAAGATTGCATGTAACCCCATAACATCACTCCATGCATTGAAACCAAGTGAAGGTGAAAGGCCCAAAGCGTATACAGGCAGAAGTCATGGAACAAAGGTTCTTAAAACTAACACAAGTGAAGTGACGAGTTGTAACTCTGAGAAGACAGGCCACAACCTCCAGAAATGTTGGGAGTTTATGAATAAGCCTATCGAGGAAAGACTTGCATTTGTGCAAGAGAAGAAGTTATGCTTTGGATGTCTGAGATCAGGCCACCGCTCAAAGGATTGTGAGACGAGAGAAACATGTGACACATGTGATAGAAAACATCCAACTTGTCTCCATGATGACCGAAGTAAGGATACAAGACGCCAAACAAAGATGAACAAAACAAGGCATGATGAGTCAATTGAGAGAAAGACAGACTGTTCACAAATTGCCAATGATGCACCACAAGCAAATGAAGCAACAGCTCACAGAATTTTGCAAAATGATGAAGCGACTCATACATCTTCCATCATCCCGGTGTGGGTGTCGACCAAGAATGAACCAGAGCATGAAGATGATATTGGATTAAGTCACCGAATCATTGTGAAGCAAGTCATGCAAAGCATTGAATCCTCTTCAAATCTCATGAGTGAAGTACACTATCTGAACAAAACTCAAATAAAGGAAATGGCCTCACCTGCAGACGTCATCGAGGTGTTGGAGTCTGATTTTGTTGAGAAGGCTTCGGAGGACATTAAAACGTCTCAAGAAGATATCAGATTTATGACGAAATTGAAAGAAAGCATCAAGCATAAGGATAATGACCATGATGAGATGCCACCTCCATTCAAGACTGAAATACCTGACTTACCCAACGACAAGGAGTGTGCCATTCATCGGCTCAGATGTTTGGAAAGAAAGCCAAGAAGAAACAAGCAGCACTACGTGAATTACGAGAAATTAATGAAGAAAATCAAAGCCCATGGAGATGCTGAAGAGAATCCGCGCCAATGCCTCAAGAGGTCTGACTGATAAAGAACTCATAACATTGAAGTGGTTCACAGGCCCTGATCTTCGCTTGCAGAAAGTTCTATCAAGTGGTGATATCAAGGTGGGAGAGACGTCACTTAGTGACCCAGAAGTTAAAAGGTTTCAGTCCTCAATACGCAAGGTAACGAACAATGGTCACTTCTAGATCGCCTGCAGAAGTTCCCGACTGGTTCAGAATGATAATACGGACTAAAGATAAAGCCAAGAAACATTACCATGAAAGGACACACCATCACGGTCTCAGAATCACAACAAATGCAATTTGTGCAATCATCGCAATTCCTTATCTGCGGAAGAGGAGGCGTCGTGTTCAAGTCTTGTCAAATACCTTCTGGGCAAGGTGGAGAAGGAAATATGTGTTGAATCTTCAAAGCAGATCGAATTGGACTGAAGAACGCAGAGATGTTAAAGTCGAAGACATTGTGCTCAGACAAGATGACTCAAGCCCATGTAACCAATGGAGATTGGCAAAGATGGTTGAAGTGTCTTCTGAACACGATGGAAGAGAGAGTGAAACTACTTATGAGTGATTCAACTTTAGATGACAGTGGAAAACCCATAAGCAAACCTATCTACTTGGAAAGACCTATTCAAAAGACAGTGACTCTTTTAGAAGCAGAATGAAGGCTTTGACATCACTCGCTGCCATTAAAATGCTCTTTCAGCTTTAAAATATTATAATTCGTCATCAAAGGTCAAAGAAAATTCAAAGAGTTAATAACTCCGAAAGACAATTGATTGGTGGGAGTGTTACTGCCAATGTTTCCCATTAAGCAGTTTTATTATTGGTGTTCTGATGCCATCTAGTGGCGATTGTTGGTCGGAACCATTTATCGCGAATAAAGGTTCACCGGACCCTAGTTGCCGTGCACATTGACTGGAGCACGTTAAAAAGACACGTTTTGTAAGCTTTCTGTATGTAGCCTTTTGTAAGAAGACAAGAGTGCCGAGAACCTACCGTATGAGGCAAGTCGACGACGGGCAGGATTTCGGCCGAAGTTTAGCCCCTTATGGGTGTGAGCCCACGAGGTTTGTGTGCATTTTATGTTAAATCAATTGTCTTCGTAGTTTTGTCTTTTATTTGGTACGTAATGTCACTTGTTTGTATGTTTCATGTTCGTGGGACCAGTTCTCACGGGTTGCCAGGAATAAACCCTGTATTTTTATCGTGGACTTCGTGTCGTCATTCATGCCGCATCCTGAGGGCGCTACATATGACGTGTTTGACACATTGATAAATCTGGGAAAATATTCATGTGCTTGGCTATATGTTTAGTCAGTTGACTATATCCTTAGTACAAATGTTTTTTGTGTGACTGTTGCTGCTGTGACACTTTTATTTCGCATCACTGAGTGATTAGATTTTGATCCATCCCTCCATGTAGTGCCTGAATACCAAGGAGAGCCAGATGAGATTTCCATACAGAAGTGCAAGGAGGCGGCAAGACAGGTGCACTCACTACTATAAAATGTCATATTTTGATCCTATGTAGGGGGTCCTCAGAGTCCCCTCTATGTGGCAAACATCTACCAAAGTAAGAAGTAAACACATAATTATCTGAAAAGGTCAGCAAGAAAATGACCTTTTGCTCCAAAGTGGAGAGACTCTGGAGTGTACTGGTGGCTCTCGGTTTACAATGGTGGTCCAGTTTTACGGTGGCGACGTAACCCGAATTTGGATGCAAGCATCAATGCATCTTAATAGTAAATAATGCTCGCATTGTCGTTATGGAAGTTTATTGACTTGTGTGTTTTGTTTAGATTGACGGCCCGGTCATAGTGGAGGACACCTGTCTATGTTTCAAAGCATTGGGAGGCTTGCCAGGCCCTTACATGTTAGTCTCAAGACTGTCATATAAACAGACCCTTTAAGCTTGTGGCAATTTCCAACTAAAATGTTTTGTTTTGCAGAAAGTGGTTTCTGGATAAGCTCCAGCCAGAAGGTGAGCAATAATCATGTTGTTAATGTTTGATGGTAAAACTCCCATTGTGTGTTCTCCATAAAGGCTTGTACAAACTCCTCGCCGGCTTTGAGGATAAATCCGCATGGGCCCTCTGCACGTTTGCATTTACATCCGGAAAAGACGAGCCGGTGGAGCTGTTCAGAGGAATAACACAGGTATCGCTCATCCTCCTTCTCTGTCACACTCTCAACCTTTTATTGCTTATCTCATGTGATATCATTTGTATTTTTTTCCAGGGCTGCATCGTGGAACCAAGGGGACCTCGAGACTTTGGATGGGACCCTTGTTTCCAGCCAGAAGGCTTTAACAAAACGTAGGGGCTTGTGCCTTGTTCCAACCACTTGGGGGACCCAGAGATTAACTGTGGGCCAGTACATCTACAGTACTGGATGTTCTATTTATTCCAGTGCTAATTTGCGAAGTATTCACAGCCAGCGCTTACATTTTCCACAATAATGAAAAAATATGTACACAATAACATTTTTGATGGGTGGGCAGGCACACCAGAGGCACAACTGTTTGTATACAAGCCATCGAAGAGTCAATTTGTCCCAACGCCCTCCTTTATGATCCGCCTTTCCCTTGTTTCCAGCTATGCGGAGCTGCCGAAAGCTGTCAAGAACTCCATTTCTCATCGATACCGGGCACTCGCGGCCATGTCAGAGCACTTTTCACCACACGCCAAGAGGAAGAAGACAGACGATTGAGTGAGCGTGTTGTTGCGGTTGAGTAGTTTCTACTTCAGTACAAGTGAGCTCAATGCGTGCTTCCAGTCATTTGCTCATAATAAATGTTTTGCTCATTTTATTTTAAACACATGTTTTTTGTGAGTGGAGGGTCGGGGGGGACATCATGCAGAAACTATGCAAACATTTCAGCGAATGAATCGAGAGCTGTTTTATTGTTCCCCAGTGGCTCATTAGCTAACTGATGTGCCTTATGCAGCTGCTGAATGTAACTATGAAAGTAAATGTTAATTCAACATGGTGACTTTTAAAATCAAGGACTGTATTCAGGAAGGTGACTAAGCAAGTAATCATTACAGTAATCAGATTACTCGGACTCAAGGCTGTAATTATCAATTAACTGGCAAGCATTTTTTTTTAAAGCTGTGTTGTCATTATGAGACATTGTGTGTAGAATTGGGAGGGGAAGAAAAATAATTATTGGAATAAGGCTGTAACATAGTATGGAAAAAAAAACAGAACTTTTATTTGCACGCCAAAAAACGCTGGACATTTTTTGGGAAAAGTACAGCACTGTGAGAACTTTTCGGTTGCACGTAGCTTCCAAGCACAAAAGATTTGATCTTAAAGGAGCATAAATCACATGAGAAAAGTTCCAGAGGCCTGATGAGTGCAGCAGATTACAGTCGGAGAACGATGATGATTGTTCAGGCTGGATGCAGTGGGGGCTGCAGCCCAAACAAAACGGTAATAACATGGGAATATGGATATTAAATGACCTGTGGAGTCACAAGTCCCGGTAGAGGAATTTCAAATGTCACTGGTGCAGTCCACGTGAAGCACAAGCGCCACACGTGTGGCTCGCACAAACCGTCACGTGCTTTCACATTTATAGAAGCGTGGCCGAACTTCTAAAGTTCCAATACAATCTGCTTCTTGATGCTAGCCATTTTTCCCCATAATAAATACGGAAATAAATATAATCTGGTCCAGGATTAGTAAAAACCTTTGCGTATTGTTTTAGTTCAGGTTTTAAAGGAGACATTTTTCCCCATAATTTAAACCGGTTCCCATGTGTTTTCCAAGATTTCTGTTCTATGTTTGTCAAAATGTACAGTTTGGAGCCATCAAGTGCTACTCATCAGAAGCTAACTCGAATCGATGTCTTCAGCAAAGCTCAATGCAGCTCTGCTTACCTTTTGGCTTGGTGTTTTTTTGGGGGTACAAGAGTTTTTGCACTGAATGTATGTTTCTTGTTCAGCAATTTTGGGCCATCCTTAAGTGGTACTTTTTAGGCAAGAGGGCCCTTTGTTCTGGGGGAAAAAAATACAGTGTGTGGTAATTGTGTTGTTTGCTTCAAAACTGTTGTTGGTTTAGGACCGAAAATGTGTGATCAAAAAGGGCTGTGAGTTAATCAAGTCTCAATCTGCAATGATTGTTTAAGACGAGAACGTTTTGATGTGGGTTCCAGAGGGACAGACAAGAGAGTGCACCTGACACACATGAAAACCTCCAGACATTCTTATGAAGAATAACAACAAGCCACAAGAGTATAGAAGAGAGCTTTGTGCCGCATACCAAATGGCTGACGGTCATCTTACGTTTCAAAAGCAGCATATTAATAACTTTCCAGAAATGTTTTGAACAGAACGGGAGGGACGGAGGTAGGGGAATAACCCCCCTTCCAAAGTGATGGGAACATTCCAACTTGATATTTCTGGAGTTCATGAGCAAAGTGAAGTATCTGGGTGAGGGCATTATGGTACTGTAAATTGCCATATTTATATATCGGAATATCACTCACGACTCAGATTTTGGCTCACGAAACACACGCAAATCAACCAAAAACTCAAGTTCTGGCACACACAAAACAAAGTACCACAGTACAGCATTTCCTCAACGTCAGAAATTGTCTTTTAAGTTATCACTTGGAAGTGAACTGGCAAAACGGAACAGATGGTGTTTGACTTTGGTGCATTTATTTAGCCGAAAAAGCAAACAAACTTGGAGGGGTAAAAAAAGAGTGATTGGTTGATTTGCTTTTACAAATGCATGCCGTGAAGGTTCAAATTCTCTCGCGGTCCGTTCATGTCCAACTGTCCATAAGTGTCCCTACCCCAGCGTTTTAGCCAAACAGTCCTGGGTTATGCAGTGTCAGGGACTGCAGCAGGTGCTGGAAGTCCTCCACAGTCCACGGCTCTACGCCAGGTCCCACAGCCGCAGGACTGCTACTACTGTCGGGGCAGATGCTTTGCGGGTCGTTGAACGTCACCAGTACGTCGGTGCCGAACTGAGGCAGGCGGAACACGCCGAGGTGAAGCCTCACCCGGTTCCTCGCCGTCTCGTTGTACTTGGACACGTATTGGGTGCCCGTCAGCGTCCAGGCGGAGCTGCACGCCGACAGGGAGACTGACGACTTGGCCAAGGCGACCACCTCCGTCACCTCCTGCGCGCCAGGCTGAGTGGCGGCGTTGTTACCTGCGATGTCCTCAAAGTGGTACCGAGCCGCGTCCTGGTCCGCCACGTGGTCTTGGTACTCGACCAGCTCCACGATGAGACTTTGATCGGTTCGGGTGTGGACGAACGCCTCCTGGTTGTCTGGAATCTCCCGCATATTGCTCACGTCCGCGGCGCCGTGAGGGAGGATGGCCGACAAGGCGCCTCCGAACAGCGGATGAGGTTCGTTGACGCGCTGCATGTCAACAGCAGACTTTCACAACGGACAGTGTCGTTGCTTTATCTACAAATGAACAGACATGAGGTAACATTGGTCACAAAAACGTGACTAATGTGTAGCGTTGCCGTACTAAAAACGTATTTCCGGGTGTTGTTTCTTCTTTGTATTATGGAACGTAATAAACTCACTGCTGCTACCTACAGGCGATTGGAAATGTTTTCTCTATATTAATGGCAGCAGAGCGTATTCTATTACAGACCCATTCACGTATTTATGACCGTCTGCTTCTTTCTTGTCTGCCATTTACAGAAAATCTAGCGTGCTTGTCGTTAGGACTACATTCACGAAAAAACCCCCCAGTGTTTTCCCTTTGTTAATGTAATATGGAAATACTCCTGTCTATTAATGGCAGCAAAACATTCCCAGTGTGGAATGAAAGAAGGCACTGTCTTCATTTAAATAAGTATCAAGACAAAATGGCAAGGAAAAATGCTAAAGCAGTATTGGACAGTAAAGACGAAATAAAGGATGGAAGGATGCAGACTAAACACCGGGTCAGAGGAAAGGAAGGCAGAGAGAAGCAAGGAGGTCAGGAAGGAAAAGAAAAAGCAGGTTTGAGGTGGAAGGAAAGCAGAAATGCAGATTTTAACGATGGAAGAAAGGGTGCAAATTCACGAGTAATCAGGCAGAATAGAATGAATAAGGTCAGGAAGGAAAAATGCCAGGAAAAAAACGTACACGTAATAAAGTGACATCTTTTAAAAGTGTTTGCACCCTTTGCTATTGATCTCTTCTTCGTATTTCAAGTGTTTTAATGATTAAACTACTGCCATCTACAGGCGAGGCGGAGACAAGCCAAACTGTAGCCCGGTTCGCTTTCCCCTTACGATCATTAAATGTAAACATAATTTCATTTCTATAAAGAGGAAACGTTTCCCCATTTTTTTCTGTCAATCTCAGTAAAACGTACAATATTATTGACCTGTAAAATATATTTTGTGGAGGGTGGGTGCGGCTTTCCTGTTGACTTCCTGGTCAGCTGATCGGTGTCAAGCTATCACAAAGCAGTAGCAGCAGTGGCGACGGAAGCTCTGTAACATCCACAATGGTCCTCGCCTTGGACATCATTTGATGAAACTTCTTACAAATCTGACACCTTGAAGCGTGAGTCCTCCTCCCACGTCGAGGTTTGCTTCTTTTGTTGGCCGAGGCGGGTGGCGTTCCCATCCGTAGCTTTGCATGGGAGGCTACGACACGACACAGGGCAGTGACACAGCTTCTTTAATATGCAAGATTTGCTTTCAAATGGCGCTTTAGGGCATCTGCTTTGATACTACAGGGGGCGAGCAAAGTATTGTTGAAACAAAACAGGGCACATTTTGCTACATTTATATTTGACATTTATATTGAGGAGCTGTGTGATAGGTATGTTTATTAGGGTGGGCCAAAAGTAGCTCCGTGTTTTGCTGGCATCTTTTTTCTGCCTTTAAGTTGCATTATATTCATGCATCCTTCCAACCTTCCTTTTCTTCCGTCCTTCTCCTCACACCTGCTTTTTTCCCTCCACCTGCGGCATCCTTTCGTTCCTGACCTTTTGACACACCTTCCATCCATCTTTCCGTCACACTGACGCATCTTTTAATTCTGTATCCTTGCATTCGTCCATCCGCCCTTCCTTCGCATCAAACTGCTCTTCCCTCCTCAATCTCACTCCCTATTCCAGCATCCGTCGCTGGTTTCCTTCCTAGTTTATATCGATCAGATCGGCTTTGTATTCATGATTCGTTCCATCCCTTGTTTCACTAACTTTGCTCGTTTCTTCCTTCTTTCACACCTATTTTGTTGTTGTTTCATGCATCCTTAAATCCTCCCTCCTGTTGCTGAAACCTCGTTTGTCTGACCTGACCTTTTTTCTTCCACCTTTCTTTTTTTTGCTCCTTTTTACTTCCTTCCTTCACACCTGCTTTTTATTCATTTTTCCCCCCATTACTTGAACCTGATTTCCTACCCACCTTCCTTTTTCCCCTCAACCTTTCCTCCATTTTTATTTTACTTTCCTACCTTCTTTTGAGACTCTTTCCTGCCTTCCTTCACCACAGACCCACTTTTTTTCCTTCAATTTTTCCCTTCATGGCACTTCCTTTCTTCCTTCCATTTGTCCCGCTTTTTATTCACGCGTCCTTCTTACCTTTCCCCAAAACTACCTTCCTTCCTCTCCTTTGTTCCATGTCAGACTTGCTTTTTTCATCTGTCTTTCCTGACCTGTGACTTCATTTCTTCCATCCTTCCTTTTATAAAACTACTTGTCTACCTTAATTCTTTTTGATTTACAAACACGACACCAACTGTTGATCCACCTTGCGTTTAAGAAACACTTCATCGAATGAAGCCTCCGCCTTCTCTTTCATTTTCTTGGTTTAAACAGATTTATTTTAGTTATTACACCTTTCCTTTTTGCCTCACATGTGTCCTTTGACAGTCCTTTCCCATCATTTTGCGTGATTCTGCTCTGCATGATAAAACCGAGATTCAAGGGTTCCCCAAACTGAGGATGTAGCCCCAAAATGGCCCCTGGAGTCCCGGTGTCCCTTTGCTAATTTGGCCCTTGAGCTGGATTTTGGGATCACCTCAACCCCGAAATACTTGACATCATTTGAAGGACTTTTCATGTTTCTTTCTCTGCTCTCTGCTAACTAACATAATAACAACCTGTTTTTTTCTTTTTTCGACATTCTTAACATGCTAGCTTTCTGTTCCCCTTTCTCTCTTTTTTTTCTTTGCCGTAGCCGCTTCTATTGCGTGTTTACTGGAAACTTCCTCGCACTGAAAAGGCCCGAAAGGTTTCCAGTCGCCGTGCCAGAATCGGACGCGGAGAACGCAACCGTTTCAAAACTGAACTGGACTCAATGGTAGAAGTTTTATGGTTGACCAGAGAGCAAAAGTGTTATGTGACACTTTTAAAGGATACATTTTAAAACAGTTGTCTTTACAGATCTATGGCATATCTTCAATCGAAATGTTATCTGTGTAAAATGCACCATTCATGGGGATTAAACATCATTAGATTATGCGGGTGTACCTCATGACGTTCTCTGGCATTTCGCCTTATGGCCCTTTGCCCTTGTGCCTCCTGCAGAGGGAGCCCGATCGGGAGGAGCAGCAGCAGCAGCAGCTTGACGACAACATGCCCCCCAAGTTCAAGAGACATCTCAACGATGATGAGGTCACAGGATCCATTCGCAGCGAGAGGGTGAGGGGGGGGTGATCAGTCTCTGTCTTTCTGTGTGTGTGTGTGTGTGTGTGTGTGTGTGTGTGTGTGTGTGTGTGTGTGTGTGTGAGCTTGATATAAACAGCTTCCAGGTTACATGGATGAGGGCAAGTAGAAGACGCAATTTTTCTTTTCGTTGCCATGCCAATACCACCAGCCATGGCGAAAACCTATGTAAAGATACAGAGAGAACATACAAACTCCGCACGGGAAGGTCTGAGCAGAGATTCCAAAGATGAACTTCAGCTCTGGGAGGCGTATACGTTACCTCCTCGGCCATCAAAGAGGTGAACGGCAAAATTCACCGGATCGGTGAATGGAGCAGTATGTTCCCTGGTTCGGTTGCACTTGGCATTTAAACAGTCCTTTTTGTCATTTATGACATGAGAGCAACTGCTGTCTTTGCCAAGCTCCAGCCTCGCAACACCAACCACCCCATCTTGAATTCTGTTGTGGCGACTTCATCAGGGTTGGTTGAAGGTCACCACCCTTGAGTCTTTGTGATTCCACAGCACCTGAAGGGAATGTCGTGAAAACCCCACATCATCTCACAGGAGCATCCTGTGATGCATGCGCCATATTGAGATCATGAGAAGAGGTGCCCCCCGCCTCCACCCCCAGCAACAGTGACCCTCCACCGCCGCAACGTCCAATCGGAAAGCAAAGGCCGCGCGCGGGATTTATTCTCCTCCTGTGAGAAATTTATTGCATCCCGTCCGACCCTGATTCTCCACGAATAGCGTCGGGGTGTTTGGTGTCGCTGCTTCTTTTAGACTCTGGTCTGCTACTCTTGATCCACGCTCACACTTTGGATCCGGTCCCTAGTCGGCATGGACTCTGTACTTTTGATGTTGGCTTTGGTGGGGACAGCGAGCAAACTTGTAGCCACTCATCATCATCATCACCACAATAACTCGTCTTTTTAACCACGCCGACCGCACCGTTTGGTGCACCTTCAGTGCAGAAACATTTGCCTTTGCAAAGGCAATCATGTTTTTTGGTTTGTTTATTTTTCAAACCGATATGACAGGGGTGTCAAACTCATTTTTGTCGCGGGCCACATTGTAGTCACAGTTTCCCTCGGAGGGCCATTATGACTGTGAAACCGTATAAATGTTTAATCACCTCCTCGTATTATTAAATATACAGTACACAATTAATAGATAGAGACAGGAGAGTAGTTTGTTGCACTGTTGTTCAAGTAATGAAAAACAAGAAAATGCTCACAATAGCTCAACATGATTATTTACTACATTTGACAATATGAAATTTGGTACAGATTTTGGCATGCGTCATGGAAGTTGACCTGGTTGATTTGCTCTCGCGGGCCACATAAAATGATGTGGCGGGCCAAATCTGGCCCCCGGGCCTTGGGTTTCACACCTGTGCGATATGACCTCATTCCATATTTGAGGAGCGTTGTTGTGTCTTTTCCAACCTGCCTGTTTTGTCGCCACAGAGGAACCTGCTAGAGGAAGACTCTGATGAGGAGGAAGACTTTTTTCTGTGAGTTTGTATCTGCACACCTTGTATCCAGTCTCGCCGTCCCGCAGTGCTCTGCAAAGACTTGATTTCTGCCCGTTCTCCAGGCGCGGCCCCACGGGACCCCGATTGGGAGGCCAGAATGACAAACTCAAACAGTGAGTCCAAACACATTCCTTCCCACGATGCAAAACAGTCAGTCCTCTCTGTGCCTGTGTCTGTGCGTTACGTAATCGGCTGGTTGTGTTTACCGGAAGCTTGCAGGTAGTTAGCGCATTGTGTAACCGAGGCACATGATGAACATGCATGTTGTTGTGTAATCCTCCCTGGACACCCCCCTCTTCCCCCAACTACTGTCCGCCCTAATGATAACCTTGCAGTCTTTTACCGAGCGTTTCCATGTGAGGAGACAATTGTAACTTTCAAGGGCACACATATTATGGAAAATCAAACATTTTCTAATTTGTACAAACTACTCGGGTCCCTGTAGTGCCCCCACCCCGCATATTCACATTTCAACTATCCACAAATTCACTGTGTGTGTGTGTGTGTGTGTGTGTGTGTGTGTGTGTGTGTGTGTGTGTGTGTGTGTGTGTGTGTGTGTGTGTGTGTGTGTGTGTGTGTGTGTGTGTGTGTGTGGAGCCTATACTTATCCAGCTCTCTGCGTTTCATGCACTCTTTATGTAATTCCCCAAGATGCCAAAAGAGGCCGCCAAAGTCCAGTCAAAACATTAAAAAGTGTCATGTGGACGCGATTCATCTCGATTGTCAGACAAGCTGTGCAGCAGGGGAGGAGCCAAGTTTAGCCTGGTTCGTTAGTGGAAGTTCCAGAAAGTCTTTGCGATATGAGCGCTGAAATGATACGAAATTGTTTTGGGATCCTACGCTATTATCACGAGCACTCATGAACATTTGGGAGAGAGGTAGGGGCTCGTATCAATTACTTCGGGCTCATTCCCTTCCTGTAAATATTCCCGTGATTTGCCTATTTGAAAAAAATGTACCTGTTGTTGACTCTGTGGTGTCTCGGTGGTGCTCAGTGTGCAGTCGCAGGTGGACGAGGTGATCGACGTGATGCAGGAGAACATCTCCAAGGTGATCGAGAGGGGCGAGCGTCTCGACGACCTGCAGGACAAGTCGGGTAAGTCCTCGCCGGGGCACATGCGACCCAAGAAAAAAATTGTCAAAATCTGCGATTTAGTAGGTGTTCGGCTTATAGTAAATAATATACAGGTGTCGGGTGCTTGCATGTAAACGTTTGAATCGAGCAGGCGTGCGTGCGTAACAACACGCTGTCCGCCACCTCGGCGATGAAGACGTTAGGTCGTCGCCGGTGGCTTGGCCTTCACGCAATTGTTGCGTCTGCGTGGCCAACGACACACACGTGGAAAACATTTGCGCGCAAATTGCACGAGCCTGTTGTTGCCGCGGCCTTAGTAGTCGGGCAAGGTTACATTCCTCCGGGTTAACAAGCGTCTTCGCAAAAGGCGGCAGATGCATGACAAAAGGATCACAGGGGAGGTCCGCTCACGTGCCAGGAATCGGTACATTAACAGCGGCGGTATCCAGGCGACGTCCCAGCACGGAAGACATGACACAGAGTTAAGTAGTAAGCGGCAAATGTGTTTTTGTTCTGCTCTGAATCAATTGACGACTTTTCATGTGTTCTGGAACCTTGCGCAATAGCCGAGCAGTCTGAGTCACCTTAGCCTCAGTCCAAGCAAACACGTTACCCAGCTTCTCTGAAAATTTCACCTCACGTGTCCTCAATGTGTTTTGTTTTGGGTCTTCTCATTTTTCCAGAGAGCCTATCGGACAACGCGTCGGCCTTCAGCAGCCGAGCCAAACAGCTGCACAGGAGGATGTTGTGGCGGACCATGAAGGTGTGTTGTTGCCCTCGCCCCCCTTTCTTAAGTGCGTCTGGCGCACAGATCATTTGTGTTACAAAGCTCGTGTGCCTTGTCGTCCCCCAGATGAAGATGATCATCGCTCTGGTCGTGATTGGTCTCCTGCTGATTATAATCAGTGAGTATCTTAGCCCGGATTGCCTCCCCTGGTTTGAATCCTGCGAGTACCTTTTACAGCGCAGACGATCGGCGGTTGATGATGCAGTTCCTGTTCCTGAGTTGTGATGTAACCCTCGTTTTGAGTCGGAACCCGATTGAATCTATCACTCGGAGAATTGAAGACTTAAAACAAAAAATAGTTCTCTGAAAAAGACTTGTAGTCCGCATAATATTAGGGTTATAGTTTGGGGGGTTAACAAAAAACGATTTGAATCGGAAAATCGTTTTTGATTTAAAAGATGTGAATGCATCGACTCAAGTCAATTGTTCCAATCAAGCTACGATTAATTGATGAAATAATCAGTCACAGGCAGCATGGTGGGGGGACTGGTTATCACGTCCGCCTCACAGTGCAGATGCGAGGTTCGATTCCGGCGCCAACCTTCCTACGTGTGTTTTCCCCGTTCCTGCGTGGGTTTTCTCCGGGTACTCTGGTTTCCTCCCGCGTTCCAAAAACACGCATAGAACATTCTAAATTGTCCCGAGGTGTGATTGTGAGTGTTGTCCGTCCGTATATGCGTTCCCCTGCGATTGGCTGGCAACAGGTTCAGCCATTTTGGAGCGATGCGCACCCCCATTTGTAGCTAATCCACAGTCATACATCATAAACAAGTTGATCATACCCAGTGGGATTAATCGTGTCGTCATCTCTTGTCCCCGTCAGTTCCCGTGATTCTGCGGTATCGTTAGCATCCAAGGAGGAGTGCGACGGGCTACCCTCCTTCCTCATCTCGTCACACGGCCCTCCAATCCGGATTGAGGGCAGGAAGGGGGAGTCTTCAGCGATGATGACAAAGTTCGGGCCGGCCGCCTTCATCCCTGCTTTGGAGTTTTAGAAAGCATAGACTGGATTTCTTTGCTGCAAGTAGTACAGTTCAATGTGTGACATTATCGTGTAGCTTGCCAATCGATTTAAACGAGGAGAGGAAGGTCCATGCAGGGAACCACAATGGCGGACTTTTGGTCTTCTTCATTCTCTTTAGTCCTTCCTTCATGGAAATGACCGTTCTCTGTCCACCAGTATCACTGGACTCCCAACTGTGTATTTTCTCCAATGGACAATTACTCGACCAACAATGGAAGCTCAAAAGTGATAGTGGATGTACAGAACCGAATCAAACCACAACAGCCATTTTAAAAAATTATTATTGTTGTATGTTTTGTTTGTTTGTTTGTTTTTAGCTCTGGCCGTAATGTGCACAATGGTTTCAGGAGCGCCACCCAAAACGTTAGAACGCATCATGCTGCTCTTTGCCGGTTAAAGGGCGAAAAACAAAACCTGTCATGAATGTCCTCTGGGCTGATGTGGTCATCCTCCACCTGTCGTGTTTCTGTTTTGGTTGTTTGGTTTTGTTGTTTGTTTTTTTTGTTGTCCTGTTGAATCTGACACTTGTGCTGTTCTGACGGTTAAGGGGCGGCGGGGGTGATTCATGTCAATCTTTGTGTACCTAATCTTTTTTTTTTTTTAATTGTTAAATGGTCTGGACATAAAAACCTCTTTAATTTATTTCAAGATGTACATATTGATCCCGTGACAATTTACCGTGAGCATTCCAATCCTGATTCCCTCCCTTCTCAACCTGCTCTCCGTCTGAAATAAAATGCTTTAAAAAAGTCTGTTCCCCTGTTTGATCTGGTTTGGTCACATGATGAGCGCAATGTGAGCGCAGGGACATTTGGACAACAGTTCCATTTGACAGCAGAAAGTTATATTGGCCAAAATGGCGGCGCCCTGAGATGGATGAAAAAGGATGGATTAAACCTGTTTAATTCATATTCCACAATCAGAAGATTAATCAGAATCCAGTGTTTGTCTTTGCAAATTATTTCTTTTGAGTTCCCCTTCAAGTGCTTTTGACCATTTCCTGAAGTCCTTCATTTAGTCCGATTGCTACCAAATCTGAACCACATCTACGAGAGAGACGGACAACGCTAAATAATATCGAGTTATTGTCCTGCGGTCGGATCGTGGCAACCAAGTTCAATGTTTTGCTTCGAAGCAAACATTTACGGTCATTTTAGATGTAAGATGCCAACAATTCAAATTACCGGACGCTAACTTCCAGCAAGATACTGTCTCTTCCGTTCCAATACTTCTGGAAGGAACTGTACATGTGCAGGCAGAATTTTGTGGGTTTTATGAGGATGTCAATATCCTGAAGAAGAGGAAACATTGTCAGGAGGGACATCCTGTGCTGTCTTCTAAATTCTGTCATTTCAATTTTACTGGGTTGGCAGCAGTTTTAAAAAAACATCTCAGATTTAGACATTATTGTTCGACCAAGCTCTTCTATTTCATGCGGACGCCCACTGTGGCACGCCCACCCGAGGGTGACGATTTTATTTGACACAGTCTGGGACTGTTAAAAACATCCACTCAATGACACGCCTGTTTAAAAAAATAGAGTTGGTATAAGTCTGATTGATGAGGCACACGAAATCCCCTTCATGTGAGGAGGGGACTTTTTTTTTTTAAGCCTCCCACATTGGCAGCACAGCATGTTTTGGTCCTGCATTTGGGATGACCTCAGATTCCGGGCAT
This sequence comes from Hippocampus mohnikei, assembly GCA_026261675.1. Classification (NCBI taxonomy): domain Eukaryota; kingdom Metazoa; phylum Chordata; class Actinopteri; order Syngnathiformes; family Syngnathidae; genus Hippocampus; species Hippocampus mohnikei. The sequence goes on along the minus strand of JAKGUB010000332.1, from coordinate 12,188,292 downwards.
AGCGGCTGTTATGTGAGTCACATGAAAGGAAATCAAACACACAAGAAGAGAATGCCAGGTGTTATTCATCGCACGCACGCAAGAGCACTCGGAGAAGTTTTTATGGAATGACACGGGCGTCTCGGGAGCTGGAAGTCAAGACAACAAATCGCCAATGAAAAGACATTTGAAGCCGTTTGGATACGAGTGGTGAAAACAAGCAGACTTAATCCCACTGCTCCTCCACGTGCCGCCGTGAGCACCACCCTCCTCCCTACGATCCGGTTACGATCGTTAGCTTTTCGAGCACATCGGTAGGGGGGTCGGGGGAGAACCCACACACACTTATAATACACTCCGCACCATAGGATGATAATGGCACAGATGAATTCTTGAGGGCAGGGGATTTAGAGGCATTCAACAATCGAGCCATTGATTGCCAGAAAGGGAAAATTGGCCCAATATTTTTGTAAGCTTATGTTCTATTATTAATTATTATTTTATGTTTGAGCATCATATTATTTCATGTTAACATTACCTGAATCACATGATGTTGTTTAATAATTGCTTAGACGTGTTTTTTATGTTGGTAGCTTCTGATTGGCTGAAAAAAAGGGTAAGCAGGAAGTGATTCAGAAGGCGAGTTTTCAATCGTTGCGGTGCAGATATTTGGGGAAAAAAGTTGCATTCAAACGGAGTTCATCTCTCCTTTTGCTGTTTCTTAACGTAGAGCCGTTTATTCATAAACAACGAACCCCTCAATTTACATTTTTACCCCGCTTTACATACTGAAGTGGTTTCACGGTTAACCCTATGTTGCATGGCTTCTGCAGGAGTTATTCAATTGTGGTTTGTTTTTAAATTTAGGGTAGATTATGGCCAAATATCATAATAAATTCACAATTTTGGGAAAAAAATACATAATAGGGGGGTACTTGTATGGTTACTCAAGTAACCATCATGCGTCCAGAGTTCGTATATCATCAAAATTATCCAGTGTCTGCACCACTTGCTGAGCTGTGAACCTCCTGAAATAAAAAGGAACGTATCATACTAGAGCCTAAACACGATGCCTGGGACTTAGAAATCAATTTACAAAAACGTAGCCAACAACATGGAAATGAAAAGAAACATCGACATAACATTGGAACTTCGTATTCATGATGGTTACTTGAGTAACCAAAGTGCAGGTACGTCGTGTGCATAATGGTCACTACAATTACCTTGCCAAAAAGCATGGCAGTACTGATAGGTAACACATAGAAACTGTTATTTATTGTGTTCTATATGTTCTATATACTCTTCTGCACAAGTACATTAGGGTATTTGGACCTTTTCATCTCACGGATAGAAATTATTCAACATTTTGTGGACCCTCTTTCACACTCACCTTTTCGTCATGGAGGCTGCCATGTTGCTTTTGCTGTTGCGCACGCTAGAGACATCTCGCGGTGGATTTAAAAACTACAACTGGTAACTTGAATAACCAATATGAGTTAAAGGTTGGTGCAGGGGTATGTTGGCCCTGAAGGGGGGTCAAAGTTGTGGTTACTGAAGTAACCCGTATGCAACATAGGGTTAAAATTGTCAGCCTCTGTCTGTTTTCAGGTTACACCCCGGAAGAAAAAATAAATCACTCAAAAATGCTCAAATTTGACCTGATCATCAGCATGCACGTGCCGCTTTAATCCCCCAAACAAGCGCAGTATATGAAGTTCAAAATGAGGAGGCCCCCGTCTGCATTTTTTGAAGGCTGGCTTGCGTGAATCTCTCATCGTGCTGCTCATCTGAAAATAAATGGGATCACCGTGGCTATCGCATGACGCTCAAAGTGAGCTAGTGATTCAACTTGCGGAGAGATCAAGGGTGAGCGGCGGCAAAAACGACCTGTCGTCCAACTCGGCTTTCATTCAGTGTGTGTGTATGTGTGTGTACGTACGCGTGCGTGCATGCATGCACTTTGTGTTGAGTTGATTTATTGAATGAATGAATGAATTGAATAAAAGTATTTACCTTGGAACGCATTGTTTGGAAGTGTTGGAAGGCTTTTATTTTAATTTTTGCCTCAAAATTCTGAATGCAACATCCCACAATTTAATTTCACTGTTTGCTCACGGTAAAATGATTTCCCGAGCATGTCACAAAACTTGTCCATAGAGCACAGGTGCGGATGTATTTTTGTGTTCGGGTGCCACATTTGAGATTTGTGATTGTTAAAAAAAAATAACAATAAAAAAAGATGTCATATGATATAAATAAACTTTTGACATTTTTAAAATTTACCAGTATGTTAATATATAAATTATCTCAAATTGAAACTCACTGGTAAAATGCTTATTCTAATCTTTTTTTAATTTTATCATTTACAATAAATCAACGATTTATTAAGAAAATAATTTACTCGTTTTATTTGCAATACAGTATATTAACCAATTATTTTAATAATGTAATTTTACTCCCTTCTATTTCTTATTATTAAAAAATATTTTATGCATACGTGAAATTACCCCTACATTACACAAAAATGTAGGGCTACATTTTTTTATATTTCACTCATACTTTTTATTTGATCATTTACAATAAATTGGTGAACCAATTATTTTTAAAAGTTAATCTTGTAAAACACTTTTATTTTACCCATATATATTTGTTTTTACTTTGAGTAAAATTATGAACCAATCATTCAGAAAGACATTTTAAAAATGGATAAATGCATATGCATATTGTGTATTTAACTGTTCGTTTTTCTTGAATTTCAAATAATTAACCAGCATACTTTTATTCACTCCGGTTTCTTGCCTATGCCAGTAAAGAAGACCCAGGGCAGCCTATTCTGCCTTGTTACCACCTTCGGCCTTCGTCCCCCCCTCCAAACACTGCCCCCCACCTAGCCAAACGAAAGGGGAAACTGCAGTAACCATATCCAATTACCCCCCCCCCCCACCTGACTTTCTTGGAATGCGCGGGCCATATCCCAACAATTACACCAAGGGTTATTAAATAAAAACACACAGCGCCCTTTACAAATAAAGTGGAGGCTGTTTGTTTGCTGTGGGGGGATAAAGCCACGATGAAAGAATGGCCACACACAAGCCTCCACCTCCTCCCGTAAATCCATCTTTCTTCCTCCCCTCCCTCACTCTCTCGCTCCCTCCTTTTCACCTCTTCCACTCACCGTATAAATATCGGCGAGCGGCACTGGGAGAGATCAGTGTAAGCGACCTGCGCGCTAGGAGGACGACAGCAACACAAACCTGAAGAAATTCATTTGCTCGTCATTCCTGCATCATGTTCCTCCTGCTCTCCACGTGCCTCATGGGGCTCCTGGCCCCACGAGGTGACGCCCAGGACCGCGCCGCCCTCTGGAGGGGCAACGACCGAAGCGGGCGATGCCAGTACACCTTCACCGTGGCCAGCCCCGCCGAGGCCAGCTGCCCCCATGCCGGAGGCCCCGAGGTGGAGGGCATCAAAGCCAGGCTCACCTTACTGGAAGCGCTGGTGTCCAAGCATACCGGAGAGGAGGCGGGGGCCTCCTCGGCGGACGCGGGGGCCCGGCTCCGCGAGGCGCTGAACCGTGCGGTGGGCGAGAGGAACCTGCTGCAGGGTGAGAAGGAGCGGCTGCAGAGAGAGATGGGCTCGCTTCAGAGACGCTTGGAGGAGATGCTGAGGGAGACGGAGAGGCTGAGGAGCAGACCGTGCCCGCCGCAGACCCCCGCCGTGCCTGACAGTGGTCTGATGAGACCTGCTGGAGGTAAGAAGCACAACTGAGTACGCACGATGACTCCACGTGTGTGCCACTCCATAGAACCGTTCAGTCTACATGTCAGTCATGACTAACGGCACATAAATTGAGATGAATGTCACTTTTTGTCTTAGTGGTCAGTCTCAATCTCAGTTGTGAGACGCAGCACAGGGATCGGTCAGAATTTGGTGTGTGCATCTCCAATAAAAGACGATTTGATACGTATCCCGGTACACGGGTCGTGATGCAATTCAATGACGGATAATTTTAAAGTGGAAAGAAAGTGTGTTTGTGTGTGCGTGTGCATATGTGTGTGCACGTGTACTGCATGTACATAAACACGGTGGCCTCCCCATAATTATTGGCACCCCTGGTTAAGATGTCAAAACAAATTCAATTTTTTTATTGCAGAAGCAAACTGAAAATTGTAGAAACGGTTCACCAGACACAGAATCAAGCTCCTCCCATGTCCATCTCAGTCCCCAGACCTCAACCCTATTGAAAACCTGTGGACTGAGCTAAAGAGGAGAGCGCAGAGGAGTGGAGCCGGGTCGCTGGATGATTGTGTCAAGCGGAATGGTTGAAGATTCCTCTTTCTTTAATTCATTTTGCTGAAAGAGAAGACCGGGTGCTGCTTTGCTGGGCAAAATGGGGGGCGGTGCAAAATATTCACATCTGGGGTGCTAATAATTGTGGCATGCATGATTTGATGAAAAAGAATTATTTCTTAATGTCGGATTTCTTTTTCCCATGGAATAAATGCACTTGAATTAAAGGTTGGATCTTGCTGTCTCTCTGTATAGATCGATAGATAGATAAATACACACACACAAACTCGCTTATATTCAAGTAGCATATATTTAATATAATCAGCACCCAAATCATTCCATGATTTTTTTTTCGACCAGTAGCCAAATTTTAAAATCTATTCTGGCTAATTAGGAGCCAGTGGCGAGCGACTGGAGTAAGATGATCCACCCAGGGGAGAGACTAATGTTTTAAAATGAATGTTGGTGCGTAAACAGACACACGGTTCAGTTTACTCCCTGTCGGTCATCTCAGTATTCATGAGCCTTTATGACGGCCGCTTTCCTTCGCATGGCAAACGGGGTGCGAAGTACTTCAAGGTGTGGAGAGGGGGGCGGGGAAGGAGGGAGGGTAAAATGCGATTAGAGCCTGGAAGCGGAGGTCACACACTCGAGGCTTTTAATGACACCAGTGAAGGAGGGCAGCTCCATACAAGGAGCCAAGGAGGTTAATCTCTGGTGTTGCATTTGCAGGGGGCAAACAGACATTTAATTACCCGCTCAAATTAGTCTGTTGAACCCCCTCGACTCCCAACCCACGCTCCCCAAAGACTCTCTGCATCAGTAATAAATCCTCACATGCATCTGCAAAGTACAGCGTTGCCTTGAGCTACAAGATTCAATTTGTGGCGGGAAATTTGGACGGGGTTATTTTTAGTCAGACAAATGGAACTTTTTAATATTGGACTTTATCAAAATAGTTTGGTTGGAATTAAATTTCTTAACCAGAGAAGGGGTCCATGGGAATCCCTTTGTGACAGACAAAGATGGAGGCACATCTGGACCACACACACACAGACACACACACACACACACACACCCTGGGGATGAGAATGTGTTTACCTACAGTGCTGATGAATGGCTTTGTCCAGTAACCTTTTGATTTTTCTTCTGTTGTTTTCCAAACATTGTCCCGTTTCACTTTTCCCATGTCGCTGGCATTTCTTGCCAGCATGTCTTCACAAGCATCTGCCTGAAAGCCATTAAAAAAAGGTTTTCTGCATCATTAAAGCTCATTTGTGCGCCACTGCACGAGGCATGCAACGTGCTTTGAACTCTTTCTCTCTCTCTCTCTCTCTCTCTCTCTCTCTCTCTCTCTCTCTCTCTCTCTCTCTCTCTCTCTCTCTCTCTCTCAACTTGCATGGGAAAGCAATAACACAAGCAAGTGGGTTCATTAGGGCTGGGCAAATCATTGATTTTACATTTCTACATGACATGCACACGTTCATGGCCAACAATGAGGCGCTCTAATGCGTCGGTATAGCTGGCTTTCTCAATACACGTTGCAATAACATGAACGAAGATGCTCTAAAAAAATCAATTCAAATTGGAATTTTGTGGAAAAATTATTGGATGGGCAATTGCATGGAGTGAAATGCGTGACGAACGGCGGCGCCCGGCAGGGTGTCTGCAGTGTCCGGAGCGTCATGTCGTCTTCCGACTGGCTGTCTCCACAGCAGCTGGGAATGCATCGAGAGAGCGGGTGTCCACTTCCTTCTGTCACATTCCCTGCTGTTGCCCTCACACGGCCTCACCAGCTACCAGTTCGTGGTGATGTCGACAGTTCATCTTTATATCACTTTTGGGAAGAATCCACCTATAGCCCCCAAAAAACTTCCTTTCAGGGTGTAAAAAAAAAAAAAAGCTTTTTTAGTGACCAGCCACTGCATCATTGTAGTTTGTGATTTCAATAGCTGAATAGGCAGAAGCAAATGTGCACGCAGTTACCTTCACGGATAACCAGTTCCTGCAGCACCAAAGTAGAAACTGGTCAACAAGTGTCATGGTCAAGGTTCAGTCAAGCACAGCTGGACTTGTCCATGACATTATAGAAACACCTAACTAAAAGTTCATGTTTGTGTGTTCAGGTTCGAACCCCAGGTCCCACCTGATGGCACGTCCTAATAGGCTGGGTGACGGCAGCAATTTGAGAGGTCAGGTGGTCCTCCTATAATCCGGCATCGGATTTGTGAGCTCATCAATTTTGGCTCTTCAACATGTGTGTGTGTGTGTGTGTGTGTGTGTGTGTGTGTGTGTGTGTGTGTGTGTGTGTGTGTGTGTGTGTGTGTGTGTGTGTGTGTGTGTGTGTGTATGCATGTGACAGACTCTGTGTGGCAGCAGGGCTTCCAGGAGGTCAAGGCTGAGGTGACTGAAGTTCCCGCTCCCGAACAATACACAGGTTAGAAACTGTCACTTGACTTACAGATGCTGATTAAAAGCATCCATGGGGTCAATTTCAAATTTTTGGGTCTGTATTTTTTTTTTCTTGAGTCTGTTCCTCATTGGTCTCGGAAAATCCTGCCCGAGAGAGCCGCAGTCCTCTCGGAAAGAAAAAGTTCTTCTAACACAACTGATTCAAATGATTAGGATTGTTATCAAGCTTTTACAGAGCTTGCTGAGCTTTCAATCAAGACCACCCCTTTTACACCTGGCAGCCGTCACAAGTGCCACCAGACAACACGTAATGGGGTACATCAAGGTGGTCATGTGGCTCGTTGGTCTAGGGGTATGATTCTCGCTTCGGGTGCGAGAGGTCCCGGGTTCAACTGCCGGACGAGCCCTTCTTTTGACGACGATGGCTTTCAATCCAGACCCCCCCTTTTACAACTGGCAGCCGTCATATGGGCCACCAGACAGCAAGTCATGGGGTACATCAAGGTGGTCATGTGGCTCGTTGGTCTAGGGGTAAGATTCTCGCTTAGGGTGCGAGAGGTCCCGGGTTCAACTCCCGGACGAGCCCTTCTTTTGACGACGATGGCTTTCAATCACGACCACACCTTGTACACCTTGCAGCCGTCACATGGGCCACCAGACAGCAAGTCATGGGGTACATCAAGGTGGTCATGTGGCTCGTTGGTCTAGGGGTATGATTCTCGCTTAGGGTGCGAGAGGTCCCGGGTTCAACTCCCGGACGAGCCCTTCTTTCGACGACGATGGCTTTCAATCAAGACAGCCCCTTTTACACCTTCCAGCCGTCACATGAGCCACCAGACGACAAATCATGGGGTTCAACTCCCGGATGAGCCCATCTTTCGACGACGATGGCTTTTTACACCTTGCAGCTGTCACATGGGTCACCAGACAACAAGTCGTGGGGTACATCAAGGTGGTCATGTGGCTCGTTGGTCTAGGGGTATCATTCTCGCTTTCGGTGCGAGAGGTCCCGGGTTCAACTCCCGGATGAGCCCTTCTTTTGACGACGATGGCTTTCAATCCAGACCCCCCCTTTTACACCTGGCAGCCGTCACATGGGCCACCAGACAGCAAGTCATGGGGTACATCAAGGTGGTTATGTGGCTTGTTGGTCTAGGGGTATGATTCTCGCTTAGGGTGTTCAACTCCCGGACGAGCCCTTCTTTTGACACCGGTGGCTTTCAATCATGTCCCCCCACCCTTTAACACCTGGCAGCCATCACATGTGCCACCAGACAACAAGTCGTGGGGTACATCAAGGTGGTCATGTGGCTCGTTGGTCTAGGGGTGTGATTCTCGCTTAGGGTGCGAGAGGTCCCGGATTCAACTCCCGGACGAGCCCTTCCTCTGACACCGGTGGCTTTCAATCATGTACCCAACATTTACATGGGCCACCAGACGACAAGTCATGGGGTTCAACTCCTGGATGAACACTTCTTTCGACGACGATGGCTTTCAATCAAGACCACCCCTTTTACACCTGGCAGCCGTCATATGGGCCACCAGATGACAAGTCATGGGGTTCAACTCCCGGATGAGCCCTTCTTTCGACGACGATGGCTTTCAATATCG